>OMKR01074360.1:0-11351 GCA_900302355.1 Cyttopsis rosea
TTTTCGCTGGAGTCACATTAACAATTTCATGGGCACCGCTGATTAAATTAGACAACGCGTCTTTGGTATTCAGAAATACGCACTAACCCTGCACCTGAAACATCCAGTCGCTGCTGAGAACTTCACCACGGGGATTGTATTATGTAAAGACGCCCCCCTTACATTAGGTGCTTCGGTGCAGGTATGCCTTGGCATTTTGAAAATTTGTTTGGTAGGCGTTTGCCAGGAGTAAATTTCTGACATTTAAACAATGAGTTATTCATCATAAAACTAGGGCTTGTAGAGGACCTAGGACTGCCATAGCTGTCTCGCTACTCATTTACCTTGGAATTCATCCTCAGCAGTGTTATTTCTTCAGTTCTAAGGGATAATAACGTTGATTTCAAGTCCTTTCTGGGTCTTTTCACCATGTTAATGAAAACACTCCCCTCTCGAAATGTCTGTAAAACAAGTCTTTTAGAAGCTCCCGCTGCACCCCGACCCCAGGCCCCCTTCTAGCCAGTCTCCAGCCCCACGGGGATCTCTGGAAAGCTGATAACGCCGGGGAGCCGGGGAGGAAGAACGTGATCCAAACCTCCCGAGCGCTCCACTTAGACGGAGAAATTCACAGTCTAGACACAAAGCCACCGCATCAGTTAATATCAAAGTAGAGAATCAGAATCTAAAGTAGGAAAGAGGAATGTGAATTGGTATCAATAGGAAATGTAAAGAAATTATGCCCGTAACCAAACTGTTGGGACTACAAATGTGCAGACGCCTGCATCAGCAGAGATGGGAATGGGAAGTTTTTCTTCAATTATATAAATGTTGAAATACAAGTATATTGGTGGTGTTCAAAGCCTAGCCTTGTATTGAAGGATGTGGTTGAGATTAGCCTATTATATTTTTAAATACCTGCAGGCAAAAGGTCTTTATTTGTTTGTGATCATTATAATTGCGAAATAAACATTCTGGTTTATAATGTAAATCAATTTAGTCTGGTTCAGTTTTATACAGGAATACTATTTATAAACTTTAATACGATAAATATCGAGTCATATCGAATATCGACATTAGGCAAAAAAAATCGTGATATCAGATTTCGGCCATAACACCCAGCACTAGTTCTAACCTCTCCAACTTATCTGATATTTTCATTCCCCTGAAGAGCTGAAGTTATCTCTCTCTTCGACTACTTGGTGGTTAAAGACCACCGCCAGCCGATTTCATCAGGATCATCACAGCAACTTTTGGTGCTAAAATCAGTTATTTGTAAAAACGAAAAAAAAAAGGTATAGAATCAATGTGTTTTTGCAGCAGGGAGTGCAATAGAAAAACATAGCTGAAGAAGGCAAGGAAATACTGGCGGTGGTATTTAATACTTAAGACATCAAGTCAAATGTTTTAGATCAGGGGTTTGTCTCTGGGATAAAAGCGTTACTATGCAGAACGTATGTATCAGCATCAGCAAGATTGCATTACATTGCATGTTTAGCTACAAAGAAGAAAAAAAACATTTAAAAAAAGTCTCACGCTCACGCTCACAAATTCAAAGTCAGGTCTTTGAAGACTTTAACTGAAGGTTTAACTGACATCAAAAGGCTTAAAACCATAAAAAATGCAATAGGCATAAAAATACTACATTTATACTTCTAGTTTTCACAAAGCAGATATGGAGGTCGCTCACTCAGAGGTTACCAACAAAATATCTTAAATATACTATACTATAGATTAAATCTGTATATGTCACAACACGTCATGCTTAGTGTTCAGTGTCCGGCCCACCAGGCCATCACTGATCAGCTGATCGCTCTGCTGATCAATGATGTTAACCAATCTGACGCCATTTTCAGAACAGGGCGGTTTCCTATTACATGCATTGCTGCATAATATACCTTCTTATACTGTCTGCATTGTAATTTGTTAATTTCTGTATTGTGCCAAAGTTAGTGTCTATGTATTGTTTTTTGTTTGTTTCTGTTCTCCCGGAAGGGGGTGGGGGGTTCTGTATGGGAGCGGATATCCCTGAACGGAGGCACGCCGCCAATCATAACTGTACTGTATTCCCTCTGTTGAAATAATTATTTTGATGAGATTGGTCGCGATTGAACTAAATATAAATTCAAGTGGAACTTCGAGCACGGGAAACGAGATCTGAACTTGAGTCAATTTATGTAATGCATCACTATGTGTTATTATCACGGCTCTGATTAATACCGTGGACTCCCAGTTGTTTTCGGGGAATTGTCTGTGCTGCTGCGTGCACAGGCATGGCCGGCCTGGGACGTGAATAGAAGTGGAGAGCTTTGTCCTGTACCCAGGGGAGCCTTTCAATCCTAGGTGATATCCTATCAATTTTCACTTGACATGGTGAAGATGGGGTGGCGGACTCAAACAATAAATTGTTCCGGAAAATGCCTCTCAAGCCTTTTTCGGGAGGGCGGACAAATACACACTTGGAGCGCTGAACGCCGTCATCACTTCCCTGAGTCGTAACCAACGGGGGAGAGAAAAAGAGGCATTTTCTTAATAAATCAAGTTACGCCACAAGCAAGTGTAATCGGTCACATTGAACTACTGGACTGTCGCTCACACTGCCTCGCAGTCAGCAGGGAATTCAACCTAAAGCAATGCCCAAAACATCAGACTATTCCATTTGAAAATCTGTGGGAAAATTGAATTGTAGATCTGAATTGCTGATACTCGGTTCCCCTGGAAAAGGCTCGGTTGCCTATGTGAAAGGTAAGCCATGTGATGGTTTACCAGTTTAGGATGCAGAAATGTCAAAGTAATAATACTTTCTATATTTGCTAAACTTACTATGCCCACTGCGCTGGTTGAAGTGGTTTCCAGAATCAAGCAGCGTCGCACAGTTTGCACTCCCACATATTTGGCTGTCATAAATGCAGCCACACGGTGCAGATGGTACGAGCCTTTGGGAGTTCAAACCTGCCGTGGCTGAGTAGACTTATTGATTTTCTTCAGCGCAGAGACGGAAAAACAACTCATTGGGCATAACTTGTGAGGCTTCCGTGACTAATGAAGGGTCTGAATATAAATATATGTAACACATTTTTGAGAAGAAGAATGCACAAGGATGCGCGCACGCCTCCAAACACATGTAGTCACGCACGCTGGCTCTCAGATGGGAAACAGATGCCTCCCAGTCTCCTACCTCCCTCCTAGACGTCCTCCGCCCACCACATCCAAGATGTCCCACTTTCTGTGAGGATCCTGCGAACAAGCGTCTCTTCCCCCCCTCGCACGCCGCGCAAGCAGCCGCAGCCATGTGCGCCTCTCACGCAGCCCTGTCGGGATAAATGCCAGCGTGGATCTGTGAATTCCTGCGTGTCCAATTTGTTGGTGCCGCTCTCGCAGGGACCTCGCGGCGTTTTTAAGTCACAATTTAGAACTTTGATCTCCTGTCCTGGGCGTCCCTGTTATCTGCAAGAAGAGTATTAGTAACTAACTGCCCCGCAAATTCTGCGGTGAATTATTTGGTGTGGTTTTGGTGCAGCCTAACCCTAACCCCAACCCTAACCCGGGGTTAGGGTTTACAGTTTAGTTCCTTTACGATTTTCTTTAATATGAATTATATAGGAAAAAACGACAAATGAGATAACAAAAAATACTCCAGAATCCAGAATACTTAAAAAAAAATTATATAACAGTGGGGATGAGAAATGTTTACCTTAAGATTTCTTAAAACAAAAAAAATAAAATGACTGTGTTGGAAATGACATATTCTGGAAAACATTCCCGCATTCTCACAATTGGGAAAAATGCTGAAAGTGCTTCTTTCAGGGTGGAGAGCATCACACGTCTGCTGTTCTCTTTCAAAAGTTTTCCACTTCCAAATCCATAGAATTAACATAGTTGGAAGACACTTTCCTTAGAGTATAATCTTAAACACACAATTCTAGGCTCAAGAAATAAAACAATCTATCGTTCATTTTAGGGACAAAACCTAAAAAAAAGGATCTGTGCTCCAGAAACCGTATCAAAAGGCACGTGAAAGCCTGTGTATTTACTGATATGTGAACTATCAGTACGAGACAAGTTGAAAGGACAGGGCATTCGTAATTCAACTCAGGTCCACGCTGTGTTATGAAGCCCGTTAGCACGTCAGTTAGTGTCTTATTTAGTCTATCGGTGCGGTGAAACCATACTAATACTCCACCGGCATAATAACTACATTTAAATCTGTCTAAATGGCCGGTGTTGATTCGGGTGGTGCGGCGTGGCCCTGCTGCTGCGGGAGCGCAGCTGGTGACATAATGCGTTCTGATTGCACGGGGAAGAAAATGGCTTCTGATTCACACCGTAAAAGCCTTATCAATGTCAGCCGTCGCATTCATTTAATTTACTATAACTTCACGTTATAGTCGGGGAAGGAGCGCTGATTCACCGCACCACCAAAATAATCACATTTGAGACCATTTCTATCTTCCTTCTATCCTTCCCTCTATCATTTGAACTCAAAATTATAGCTAAAAGGTTCTATGAAATGGAAAATATGTGATAGATTTTCTGTATTGGTCCTATAGGTTGTGCATTTGCCTAGTTGAGCAGGCTATATTATAAAGAAACACCTGAAACCTGAGCCACATAAAATTCATGAATGGATAGATATATTACATGGCATATGGAGATGTCCATAACGGCTCTCTTGCTCGCTTAGAATTCAGCAAAAAAAAAACTGATTTGGTCTAAATGGACTGAGTACATTATACCCATACGGTCAGATTTTTGCAGAATATTTAATATAATATATGGAAATGTCTTTTTTCTTCCTTGTGATATTTAAGGTGAAGCATGTTCTACTGTATATAGTTTGTATTTAAAGAGGAAAAAAAAAGTAAAACATATAAAAACATGGACGGATGCTCTGTGATGCTTTCTTTGGTTGAATATTTTAGTATGCCATTATCAGAGCTGCAACTAACGATTATTTTCATTATCGAATAATTTGTCCATTATTTTCTCGATTAATTGATTCGTTATTTTGTCCATAAAATGTTAGAAAACGCTGAAAAATGTCGATCGCTGTTCCCCAAAGCCCGAGGCGACGTCCTCAAATGTCTTGTTTTGTCCACAACCCAAAGATATTCAGTTTACTGTCACACAGGACTAAAGAAACCAGAAAATATTCACATTTAAGAAGCTGGAATCAGAGGAAATTTTCTCCTTAAAACATGACTCAAAACGATTAATCGATGATCAAATTAGTTGGCGATTGAGCCTTTCTGTCGTTGAGTCTTAACGGCGTGTTTCTCACAGGCGTGACAATGAAGCTGATGGACGAGGTCGCCGGCATTGTGGCGGCGAGACACTGCAACACCAACATAGTCACCGCCTGCGTGGACGCCATCAACTTCCACCGCAAAATCAAGAAAGGTAAGGGGGAGCCGCACGCCAGCCGACTGGCCCGAGAGGCCTGACGGCTCTTAAAGAGATGGTTCGGATTGTTGGACATTAAGTTGTATGAACTACTTGCCAGTAGTGTAGTGGATCGTAGTTCTGGTTCAGAGCGAAGAAGAAGTAGTTCCGGCAAGATCGCGGGGTCATGAAACCAAAACGTTTTACTCCACAAAACGACATGCATGCCAAATGGTCATCCATTTCCACCACAAATCCATCGTCCTCATGCATCCCAGCCTCTGCTTTCACCTTGAAATTACTCGGCTATCGGCTGTTTCACGTTGATTCTCACTGTGACCGCGTTACCTGTGGACCGGCCGGCTGCAGCGCCTAGTCATTTCAACATCCACGACACTACTGGCGAGTAGTTGATAACATCACTTAATGTCCAAAAATCCGAACCATCCCTTTAAAGCGCTTGTCCGCTGCTTGGCTCGCTGCTTCCACGCGCCGTGAAATTAATTTCTGCTGCTCAGCCATTACAGCGCTCAAGTTTCTTAATACCCAATTTGCGGGATAATGTGGAAAAATCGAGCAGCCCATAAATTGAACTTTCGACAGCGATGCGTCCCATTTGCATTTGGGGATGTTAACAGCTGTTCTGTTATTCCTAATGAAGGCCATGTTGTCACGCGCTGGGACTTGGGGTTATTGTTAGTCTGTCTCTGGAGTTATCGTTTCTGCTTTGTTCTCGGGCGAGCAAATCACTCATCTGTCTCCGCGGTTCTTCTAGCTCCTTCGCAGGGAAAGCGTTTCTGCGCCTCGAACACACAATGAGCATCTCACGTCTTCTGTTTACTTTCCCACGCTTTGTCGGAAAAACGGTTCGTACGACAAATATTTTATTAAAGCTGTTCGGGATGCATTTCGATTAAACTGACCTAATTCGCAGTGTAGATAGGTTAGAAAGAAAGGTATGGGTGTAGTTGCCTCGTTGCTAAAATAATGGAAGGGTGAAGGGTGCATATTTCCATCCCATCCTGTAAATAAACTCCAGATCGCTGGATTCCCCTGGAACAATCTACTCTTCCTCGTGCATTTCTCAAGTAACCTTTCCAGCCGGCGTAGACAGACAGGCTGTGAGAAAGTTAACTGTTGTGATTGAGTTAGTGTGAAGTCTCACCCCGCGGTGGGTTTGATGCGATCCAGAACCCCGTGGTGGCCCCCCCCACCCCCCGAGGGAATGAGTTATGGTGCTGTAGTGGAAGGTTTATGCAACGCCGCTTACTGTAACTTCATCCTCTGTCTAAACTAGGGATGTTAAAATGTGTCGACTAAACTGACTGTCGACGGGCTTCTCCGTGTCGTTTTAAATGGCCTATTCAAAACGTTAGTGTTTTCCAAAATAGCCTATTCAAAACTTTCAAAATAAAATCTAAAACTAACGGTACTGTTTTCCAAATAGGAGAGGGAGCAGAGTGTGCGAGTGCACGTGGCGCTGTGCGCTGCAGGAGTTTGGCTTTGTGGCGCTGAAAGGACAGCGCAGACAGTCTGTTGGAACGGTGGTGATTAAGTGTGGAAAAAGCAAATCCATATCTGATGGGAAAATAAATAGGCCTATCTGGAAAAATAACCTCACATTAAGATACATTTTTGGGTGAATTAAGCCAGATATCAGATGTTATCGATCTCTATTGCCCTTACTTGCGAACTCTTGTGATCTTAACTGATCTTTCATGGTTCCAAGTTCCAAGTTAAAGTGAAGTTTACATGAAGCCCGGAGCGGCTGGTGTGCCCAAATGGATTTTTTTGTTTAAACATAGCTAACTGGATTTACGCAGATTTCCCAGAACAGTTCTGTTCTTCATACGAGCTGGAAGGTCATACCTTCCAATAACATGATTCCATCGTTGAGTTCTTATCTCAGTGAATGCAGTGAGAATATCATGCATCAATCAAGTTGCAGTCAACCTGAGCCTCAGATGTCGTCACTGTTTGTTTCAAACCAGCTTTAAACAAGTTTTTGCGAAGTTTGAGAATGTTTTAGTGAGCTACACATTGTCTTGAGAAGACATGTTGAGAGCAGTGATGACACTTCCAACTTCCCCCGATCCTTGTATGCTCAAGTCGCTGCCTCCATCTGTCCCCTGGGCTTTGGTGGTGGTGATATTATTTCCCCCGGCTTTTACAGAAAATGAGGTGTTATATCACTCGTCGTATTATTTCTTTGTGTGTCTCAGCGCCTGTTTGTGTGTGGAGGTGACAATAAAAGTTGTCTAAAGGCCAGAAAAGTGCCACCATTACACAATTGTGATTATGAATTCTATGATAATGGGATTAAATACTGTACAAATGAAGATATTTACAATGCAACATTGATAGTATTTATTATAAGACAAATAATAACATGTAAACATGTCGAGTTTCAATAACATTCACACACACTGACACATACACTCGGCTGCAGAAAAGGTCAGTGTCCAAACTTCCTGTAGATTTCTCATGTAAGTCACATTTGAATAATTTGTTTATAAGTTAGAGTCTTAAGCCAGAATTGGCATTGCTGCAAATTATTGCAGAGCTCAATGTAAATAACCTGAAATTGATTTGGAGGCGGTTATTCATCTCGCATTCTTATTGGCAATAATGCTGTATTCTATTTAGTTTGCAACATAGCTTCACCGAGATGCATATACTGTAACATGTAAACACCAATGAAAGATGATGAGTGAGACCTTAGGGTCAAGCAACATTTATTTTTGTATTTACACATGCATAAAAGATAAGTGCAGTAATTCCAAATGCATCACAAAGTGACTAACCCTGGAGTGCATCGCATGCTGTAGTGGCAGAGGGTTCACCTGGAAAATTACAAACAACAACCTTCCATCAGAGAGCAAATCGAGGAAAAACACGATGCATTTGTGGATGATTTAGATGGGTGGGGGGGGGTGTTAAAGGACTATATCAGTGTAATTTTGTCTTCTTTTCATGACAGGAATATTTCCCTGTCCTTATACTTATTGTGCAAAGGTGTACACAGTGTATGCTTTAGTAGGTCTTTAGTAGGTCTTTAGTAGGTCTTCTGCAGCTGCAGAAAAACACTCTATGGGACGAAAGTTACTTGATGTAGATAATTCCCCCATGTGAGAATCACTTTGACGCTTATTTTTTATTAAAAATGATTCAATCCCAAGTCATTCAGACATTCCCATCGGTATCGAACCTCTTCTGCTTTCCCAGCAACACACCAAAAATAGTCAAACTCACATTTTGTCTTAATGTGCGCATGTGTTTAAGCCAAACATCTCATATTTTAGCATCATTCCTGTAAAATGGCTGTGACGTATGCCACTATAGGCCACTATAAGGCTGTAGAGCTAGACGCTGAATATGGCAATGAGGTATGAAACCTTAATTACCTGTGAACCCGGTGAAACGAAACCAGATAAAACTTGGACCAAAGACTAGATGGTGAGAGTAAGGCCAGGTTAATTTATTTATTTATTTATCGCCCTTTATGACACTCCCAGGTGCTTTGCAGGCGTAAAGCAACATTACATTAACATTAGACATACCCCCCTCTACCCTAGCCCCAAGGTCTAAGATGGAAAAGGAAAAACACATTTTGGCTCTAGTTCTTGCAGAAAATGTCTCCATGACCTCGGTCTTTTGCAGCAGACACTTTGAAATACCATGTATGTGTTTCATTATTTAAGACTTTGACTCTTTTATAAGATCTGGGTTATACGCTGGAGAGCCGAATAGGGCTGTTTGCGCAACACCTTCTTGCCACATTTCTATGGTGACCAGCAAGAATAATACCCTGCTCGCACATCAAAGAGAATGAAGAAATACACCAGAAATGTTGTGTGATATTGGTGTCTGACTGTGTTAAACCTGCTATTGCCTTATCAGAAAAAAACGATTCTGAATGTAGCACAAACCTGTGAGCCACGAGGGTCTCTTAGCTCTCAATGGCATTGCATTGGCGTGCAGACTTGGGGGCGTTGTATGAACCTCAGATTGAATTGTGTTAACTTTCCCCTCTGACCCGGTTCTTCCCCCAGGCTCACTGGTGAAGGTCCAGGGCCGGTTGACCTTCACCAGCAACAAGTCAATGGAGATCGAAGTGGTCGTGGACGTGGAGCCTCTGCTAGAGGTGGACAAGGGGAAGTACCGCGCCGTCTCTGCTTTTTTCACCTTCATCTCCCTGGACAAGCACAACAGGCCCCTGCCAGTCCCACTTCTCAAGGTGGGTTTCCCCAACACACCTGCTCTCACAAGCTTTATACTCTTTTTTTACTATCCCCATTTACTATTGTTTGGCCGGACACGTTTTTCGAGGTAAATACAGAGGGGTTAGCGATGGGATTGCAATTGTAGAGCTAGAAATCCAGGTGGGGCTCTTTGGAATGTATATGCAAGACTGTGTTCTTCATCTGCATGTTTGCTTTCAGGTGATTACTTTCAAACGGAATCATTCAATGATTCATTTCTAATTATCTGATCACAAATTCTCACTTCAGAGGCATTTTAAGATACCTGGTGGATGTGTGTCAATTTTGAATGGGACAGAAGGCCATGAACATATGAACATATGTTATTATCATTTCATACCAATAATTACTGGAAATGACATAATTAATACTAAGTAATTGCCGTACATTTTTATATTTCTGCTATTGCATGGCAATAATTACAGATATATTACCTCTTAATCACCTTGATCATCAATATTTTTATGTTAATCATATTCTCAAATGACTTTACGTTTGATATGAAATAAGATGAGGACCTGTACTCAGATCCTGTGGCGGTGAAGACGGAACATCACACCGTGTCTGGAGCCGTTTCAAGTATCAGCAGCATGAGACTTTGAAACCTGCGAGAGGAAAGCCATGCTTGTTCATTTGAATTAAGGAGGAGGAAAGGAGGTGTCTCTGTAGTTGGCTGCACAGCCATTTTAACAAGGCATGTTAAAAAGGCTCGCGCACTCACAGGGATGCAATTAGGGATAGGAAAGTAATTGAGTACTTTTACTCAAGTCTACAGTATTTTCATACATTTTGAGGTAAATGTATTTTATCTTTACAATGAAAATGACACTAATTTTCTCCAGGATAGATTGTTATTATCATTATTATTATCTACCTCAAGTAACTTTCAAGCCGTGTTTCTGTGCATCTTTCTAACATGAATGGACAATTATATTTCTTACATTTCACTCCAGCACTGCGAGCGCTATTTGCAGTATATTTAATAAAAGGGGTTTTTCATACAAGGAATACAATACATTTCTAAAAACATTCCAGTTGAAACCTGCCATCAATAACAGAAAAATATCCAGGCATCAATTTTTGTGTTTCAACAACAGAGGGTAATGTATTAAGGATGTAATGTGCATTTCACACCAAAATACAAGGACTTTTGATACTTACTAAATCAAGCATCTAGTACTTCAATGCTTTGAGTAGGATGTACAACTTTGTGAAGGTATTTATTCTTCTACTTAAGTATCGGATACAAGTACCTTCTCTATTTGGAAGCGGTCATGGTGGTAGCCGCTACGAAGCGCCCACACAGACCGTCTCTCTTCACCCCAGACAGGGAAGCTCCAGTACATCTCTGCCGACCGGGCATTTCAAAGGCGGCTACGTCACTTCATCCATTTCCATATCAGACAAACCCTCCGTTCTCCGTTATTGTCTGGCTCTTTCTAAATTCATCACCTAGCTTTCCATTTCTCACAAGCGGCACGCAGCCTTTGTTTTCCCCCGAGAAGGGAATTGCATTGATGATTAGAGTCATTGTAATGTCGACGCCGCCTCTTTTTTTTTCTAGGGGGGGGACGACAAAGAAAACCTTGGGCAGGGCGACGGGGGAGGAGGGGTGGTCTTCTTGGATTTTTAATAATTCATCGTTGACACTATAAACGGATGTCTAAATAGAGACCGGGCTGCCATGTCGTCTCTGATGTAGTGTGTCAGATAAAAAAGCCACAGAATAGT
>OMKR01074361.1:0-10935 GCA_900302355.1 Cyttopsis rosea
AAAGGAATTAAAAAACGAACCAAAAAAGAAACGACATCCGGGGCACCCAGAATTACTGACTTCCGGCGTCCACTGGAACGCACCATTCAAAGGCGCGGCCAGGCGGAGGAACCGACCAATCAGCGACGAGCTCTCCGCAGCCTTCCTCTCCCTCGCTCCTCTTCCTCGCTGCCCTGCGTGGAGTGGAGTGGGCTGGGCTGTGACACGTAGCTCGTCTACCTACGTCCGTGACCCGTGGGGTGGCGGGGGAGACTCTCTACAGGGGACGGGCAGCGGTGCGTTCCGCGTCCTGCGATCGTGGAATCGCCCAGATACTGGAAATAAATCAGGTTTAATGGAGGCAAGCGACGCCGCGGCAGGTAGGTCGCTATGCGCGGTGCTGAGCCGCACGGGGTGGTGGTGGTGTCATGGAATCCATCATGTTAATTTCTAGGTTTATTGGCCTTTTTTCTGTTTTATTTTCTCTTATTACTTCGTTATTCTTATTATTACCTATTATCTGATCCTTTTATTTATTTATTGTGTTCATCACGTTTGTTTGTATGTTACTGTGTTTTGTGTACATCAATTCAATTCAATTCAATTCACATAGCTTTATTGGCATGAACAAAAACATGTTTACAGAAAATTCACATAAATTACATATTACGTACTAGAGCTGCAACGATTAGTCGATCAATGTAATCGATTAGTCGATTTAATCGCCAACTATTTTGATCATCGATTAATCGCCTTTTTCTTTTTCTTTTTTTACGAAGAAAATTTCCAAATTCTCTGATTCCAGCTTCTTAAATGTGAATATTCTCTGGTTCCTTTAGTCCTGTGTGACAGTTAAACGGAATATCTTTTTTCAACGTTTGAGGACGTCTCCTCGGGCTTTTGGGGAAACGGCGGTCGACGTTTTTCAGCGTTTTCTGACATTTTCTGGACAAAACGACTAATCTATGAATCGATGAATCGAGAAAATAATAGACAGATTAATCGATAATGAAAATAATCGTTAATTGCAGCTCTATTGCATACACATTAAATACACAGGTCTCACATGTGCAGGTTTTATATTATACTGATGCAGTCCATTCTTTGATTTCTACAAGCTGCTCCAAGCAAATTGCCCCTAGTTGGATTAATAAAGTTGTTTGTATTGTATTGTATTGTTTTGACGTGAGCTGCTTTCACACCGCAGTTTTTCATGCAGTCGTGTTAACTTTTCCTACAACGCTAGACCCTCCCTTTGTTGAGCCAGGAGCTGGCAGCAGCACCGGTGGAGGGGAACAAGCCCCAGCAGATGATGCACCTCCCCCAGTGGAGAAGCAGCCATCAGGAGGCAGGATGGAGCGTCTCTTTGGCTTCAAGAAGGAGGACCTCTGCTCCTGGCAGAGCCTGGTGCGCCTTCTCAACCGCCCCACCGACCCTGCATCCCTGGGCATTTTCCGTTTCCTGTTTGGTAAGATGGCTGATTTTAAATGGGATTTTGAGCATGCATGCATGCACCGGTATCATTATCATCAGTCGAAATTGATCAGGTTATTTGAGCCAATGTAATTTGTGCAGTGCACCGTGCATGGTCAAAAGCCCATGTCTCCTACCGCAGGCATGCTGATGGCCATAGACATCACCCAGGAGCGTGGCCTGAGTCACCTGGACTACAAGTACCTGGATGGAGCGCCTGTATGTCGTTTCCCCCTCTTCAATTTCTTAGAGCCGTTGCCAATGGATTGGATGTACCTGGTCTATGTGGTGATGTTCTTTGGTGGGTTAAGTTTAAGGTTCTGTCATACATTTTGTTTCTTCATTTTTACACAACATGTTTATTTGGAACACAGGGTTCACCATTCTCACCTAGGTATGTTTGTTTAAAGTCAGGTGGTGTGTAGAGGTCTTTTGCCATTTTAAAATATAATCCAGACATTTTCTTGGAGGTACTTCAACTCCTTAGTGTGATGGCCATAAATCTTGGCATCACACTTGGCCAAAAAAGACTAGTGTTATTTCATCATAATTTCTCTTACTAATTACTATTTCATCATTTATTTTGGGGAGGCAAGCCTTCCTTATCTCAAGCACTACTTGCAAAATAGAATGAACATCACACTTTCATGTTATTTATTCTATTTAAATATTTATACTGTACTATCAACTATTTATTTAAATTCTCAGGTTGATTTGATCTGTTATTGCTTTTTCAGTTTGTATGTGCTCTCCTTACAGCTGTTGGGTTATATAATATTAGAAGAGAGTAAAATGTTTTCCTTTTTTTTTTTTTAAAGGTGCTGTGGGAATCATGTTGGGGTGTTTTCATCGTCTTTCCTGCCTTATGTTTATATCATCTTATTGGTACATCTTCTTTTTGGACAAAACGGCATGGAACAATCACTCTTATCTTTATGGCCTCATTGGATTCCACCTCACACTCATGGATGCCAACAGATATTGGTAAGATGCAATAAAAATAAAAAAAATTCTTTGCATGATCATATTATTCTTGGATACAAATGAATGAGCATCTTCCTGATGTGTGTCTTTACATTCACAGGTCAATTGACGGTTTGCGTAATCCCGCAAAAAGAAATGCCCATGTGCCACTATGGAATTACACGCTCTTAAGAGTACAGGTTTGTGGTTTTGGAGTACATGCTACGGTTGTATTGCATTTCACCAACATGATCAAATCAATATGTTCAAATTATGACTGCGTTCACTGTTCCTTACAGATATTCATTGTATATTTCATCGCTGGAATCAAGAAATTGGATGCTGACTGGATGGAGGGATACTCCATGTCATATCTGGCACACCATTGGCTATTTGATCCTTTCAAGTGAGTGATAATAATAACCTTTCATACACATAAGGCAATCAAATAGTAATAGTATAAAAAGAAAAGAAAAATGCATTTAACAAAAATAATTATATATATTATATTCAAATTCAGTTTTGGGTCATCCATTTAGATCTTGAAGGATCACAATATTATTCCTAAGAAAATTATTTTCAATAATTATTTCTCTTGAATTATTGGTCTTGCATGCTTAGTCTTCAACTAAACCAAACAATTCTCGAATAATTCGCAAACTAATCCTCACAACAGTTAAACAGAGTGAGATATTGAAAATGTATATAATACAGGATATTATAAAATATTATAGTACAGTCTATAATGGACTATAGTCTATTGTAGACTATACTGCCATATTGCTTTTCAGCTCAACTTTAAAAAATGCTGCTTCTTGTTTTGATCAAGTGATGTCCATTAAAATGCTCTTAATATGATCCTGATTAACCCAATTTTCCTCTCAAGAGTGATCTTGCCAGTAGACTTGGTGAGTCTTGTGGTGGTGCACGGCGGCGGTCTCTTCCTCGATCTCACTGCGGGATATTTGCTGTTTTTTGACGCCACAAGACCTTTTGGCATTTTCTTTGTCTCCTATTTCCACTGTATGAACTCTCAACTCTTCAGCATCGGTGAGAGCTCATTATTAAATTTTCATGCACAATTTAAAAAAAGATGTTCAAATCTTCAGTTCGTTCTAGTTTTAGAATCTAACCGTAGTGTATGTATATATGCCAATAACACCCTTTCTGTCGGAATATAATTTTCTTTTTATATCCTCCACAGGAATGTTTTCCTACACAATGTTGGCCTCCTCTCCTGTCTTCTGCCACCCCGACTGGCCTCGAAGATTCTTCTCCCGCTTCCCTGTGTTCCTCAGTTCAATCCTCCCTCTGACGTGCACAGACGTTCAGCCCAGCGCTTCTTGTATTTACCCTGAAACCCAAAAATCCAGCACAGAACGCCCGAAGACCCCAGCCGTACCCAGAGCCTCCAAAGCCAGGTTTAAACACAAGCTGGCGGCTGTGTTTACCTTACTGTATGTGGCGGAGCAATTCTTCTTACCTTACTCCCACTTCATTACACAGGTACAGTTTAATTATTTGTGTATTTTTTTAAATATATTTTTTAATTATTCAATAAAGTTACATCAGCGTTTTATCCATTTATGTTGCTTTTTTGTTGTTGTTTCAAGAAGCACTCATGTCAGCAAAATGCCTTTGTTTTCCACCTGACTCACCAGATGAACAATTGCTCAATCAGTGTCAACATAGTCGTTGGCCTACAGCAAACACAAGCTCAGATTGATTTTGTGAGCAAGAAGAAGACGGTCGCACTTTGGATTGGAGACAGTAGAAAGTAGCAGTAGAAACAAATGATAGATTTCATCTCCGTTTATTTTCTTGAGTTAAAATGGACAATCAAATATTAGAATTGTGATTAAGGATTTACGCTTTGCCACAATTACTCTAAAAACATTAAAAACAGTATGGTTATAAACTGTTGGCTGCAGAGGTTGCAATCACACTCAAAATTACTTTATTTAAAAAAAAAGCCAATGTGTGTGTGTGTTCTGGGGCTGTACATAAGTGATTTATTTAGTGATTTCCAGATTTGGACATAAATTAAATCATTTATAAATAATATATTTTATCATTTACTTTCACACATATAGTGCAGAGAAAACAGCATATTCTTTTAGTAGTTGATGTTCTGAAATGCTAATTTAATTATATTATTATGATTCTTTTTAATCCAGGGCTATAACAACTGGACAAATGGCCTGTACGGGTATTCCTGGGACATGATGGTTCATTCCCGCAGTCACCAGCATGTAAAGATCACCTATAAAGATGGAAGAACAGGGGAAATTGGATATCTAAACCCAGGGGTAAGCTAAACATTTGTTGGTAGAATCAAGAGGTGATAGATCTTTGCTGTCTGTGCTCCAACCCTTTAAAGGAACCAATATGAAGCGGGTTTTAGCCTTCGTTTTGGAAAGAGCTATACTAATAAAAGTTTATTATGTTGTTTCATGAAACTCTTGTCTGTGTAGGTTTTCACTCAAAGTCGGCGTTGGAAAGACCACGGCGACATGTTGAAGCAGTACGCCTCCTGCCTCAGCCACTACCTGCCTCGCTACAATATCTCCGAGCCCGAAATATACTTTGATATCTGGGTTTCCATCAACGAACGCTTCCAGCAGAGGTGAAGCTCGTCCACTTTTGTTACAATGAAGATTTTGAAATACAGTATATTTGATTTGAGTAAATTATTAATGTAACCGTGTCATGTCCATAAATAATTTGCCGTGCTCCATCAGGATCTTCGACCCTCGTGTGGACATCGTGAAGGCAGACTGGTCGCCTTTCCGGCCGACAACGTGGCTCATGCCCCTGCTGGTCGATCTCTCACCTTGGAGGACAAAGTTCCAAGAGATAGAAGGAACCCTGGACAACCAGACAGAGATTGTCTTTATTGCTGATTTCCCAGGTTGTAAATCCTTCCTTGTCCTTTTCTTGGGTGTGGTCACCATAGCGATGTGTTGAACCTGGTACTATGCTTTTAAACCTACATCTTTTAAGCAAAGCCATTAATGCTAATTGGTCAGATTTTTTTTTTTTTACCCCCATTCAAGGCCTTCACTTAGAAAACTATGTGAGTGAGGATTTGGGCAACACTAGTGTTCAAGTGCTCCAGGGGAATGTGAATGTTGAGATTGTAGAAGAGAAAAAGAACTACACACTACAGCCGGGTCAGCAGATGAAGGTACAGCAGCACCAGCGTCACTAGCGTACCACTAATATTACACTGCTTCATTCCATACCAGGGTCATTTACTGTCATGTGTGTTTGTACTGTAGCTTCCTGCTGGAGCCTACCACAAGGTGTACACAGTGTCCGAGGAACCCTCTTGCTACATGTACATCTATGTCAACACCACAGAGGCAGCACTGCAGGAAAACTTTACAAAGCTGTTTGAGCTTCAAGAGCGGGTTCGCAATGGAACAGGTGAATTCCCCGACACAAAGCAACAAATTTAATATCTCCATCAATGTATCTGGTTTCTAGCGGTTATCTAAACTGGGGACCCTAAACTGTGGTGTGATCCTGCAGAGACCGAGCCACTCCCACCAGAGCTGCAGCCGATTATCAGCACAGACGATGAGGGGTCAGAGATCAACGCCACCGACCCAGTCGTCCGGCTCTTCCTGAAGAGGCAGCGCCGCATTAAGGAAGTGAAAAAACGCCGAGATGCAAACGTGTTGGAGCGATTGAACCGCTTTACTGTGAAAAAGTACTTCATGCTAAGGAGGGGGTGAGTGACTCAAATGGAACAAACAGTGTGAGGATGAAACCAAAGACCAACGCACCATTCACTTTTGCACACGTCTGGGACTTGTACTTAAATGTATTCTCTATCTTTAAGATTCTTGATGACGGCCATTGCCCTACGGAACCTCGCCGTGGGCCTCCCCCCCGTGGAGCAGCTGACACAGGAAGTGGCCTTTGCCAACATGAAGTCGCCTCAGACGGAAGACAATCAGGACGAACGCATGAAAGACGAGGTCGGACACGGAGAACTTTAGAACTACTGTGGGGAGTTAGGAATGAGGAGTTAGGATGCTCTATGCAAGTGCCTGCCAGTGTTGGAGGAATGTGCAAGTAAATTAACTAAGTGTGGAGGACCACTCCTGGACTGTTACTGCTATCCTGGGCACCTGAGCTGCTCGGCGAAGGAAAGATTTTTATGCTTCTGAAAATGATTTTCTTTCTTCTTTTATTCTTTTTCTTTTTAATTGTATTTTGTTACATATGTTGATGGATTTGAACAAGACCAGTTTCTACTAGCAATGCTTAAGCAAAACCATAATATATTCAGGTTGTATATATTCATATGTTCATTCCAGAAAATATTGCAAACCACAAATCTGTGGTTATTTATTGGTTCAAATATTTGATATTTTCCAGCTAAACCATGTAGTCATACATTTCAAAATGTGTTGAAATTACAGCTTTTGTTTTAAGGCAATGCTCGCCAAAAACTGATTCTATAAAAATGTGAAACAATTGTAAATGGATTTTTGGACAAATGTTAAATAAAATTCTGTATATTAAGATTTATTTATGGCTCTCTGACCAAACGAAATGAGCACACATGAAGTACTTGGTTATCTAGTCATTAAAGTTAAATTTTCATCGTGTTTGAGGCTAGTGTTACGGAATTAATGTCCTTTATTGGTGTCAGTTTTAATATTTACAGATTGCCCTTTCTAAAGTGCTACAGTACAATCCACAGTGTAGTTCATTAGGGTGTCATTATGGCACATGAGTGATAATAATTACACAGTCAGAACACATTTGACAGTTACAGTATAAATAAACTATAAATGTGACTATACAAGATCATTTCCACTGTAGTGCCTGGCCCATTGGACATAAAAATCAGCAATATTGAGTCAAATGGTACAACTGTTAATATCCTTTGAAATCAACAAAAAACAAGTCACAAATTACCACTGCAACAGTAAGTGCAAATGATTATGCCATCAAACACAGATACTCCAATGTTGTGAGGGTCTATAATGTGTTTCAATTACACATGCATAAATATCTAACAGGAAATGGCACCATTATTATTATTTAGTTGTATTTCATAACACATTGTGTTTCACCAGTGATTCCTTAAACATTCTACCAAAAAAGCACCTTTCCAACGTTTGTCTTATTTTCAATCCCAATCTACAAAATCATAATTAATATACAGTTTTTCAAATTGCAACGGCTGCAATTTGAAAAACTATGATTATCTTGAATATTTATATTTAATATTTAAAATGCGGGCCCTTAGCAATGATACCGTATGGGTTCATACAGTACATGTTTCCCTCTTATATACACATTTGAAACTCAACATGATCCTCATTTATATAATTTTTGATTAACAAAGCAAAAACTGAACACAATTGCACAATATACAAACATTAATTGATGTGAGGTCAGCAGTTGAGTCAATGTATGCTGGCAAATTGAATATTGACTAAAAACTATTGAATCTTTCATTTAAGTTTAATGTAAATCTGTCAAATAGATCATAAAGAAGAGAGTAATTGAAAGTAGCATATGTTCTGTTTAAATATGATTTCCCCATCAGCCCCTCCCTTTCATTTAAAACACTTTTGTAAAGAGACACATGTTCACCCTCCTGTCAGCACCTTGCACCTTATCTTGCTTCTGTGTATTAAAAGACATTGCTATGTCCTTTTATTTACTTAAAACCTCTATTAACATTCTGCAGAAATTGAAAAGGAGACGTTAGAGGCCTCCGATGTTTTAGACTTATTTATGAGGTGGGAATGAGTTTGAATTATCAATGATTAGCAAAACTTTAAATCTTTACTTCTTTTTAAGCAAACCCCCAGTAAATGTGATTTAGCCTGTTCCACCATGTCTTCCTTATGGTTTATTATGCATATGCAATAAATACATAAATCTAATTATGCTGTTAGACTATTGGGAATTTAGATAGTTGTTTAGTTGATAATGGCTTTATAAAACACATTTTATTATTTTTCCTCCTGGGGGTTAGTTAGCCTGACCTACAAAATGTTGATTTATCTTTAATCTGCAAAGCAGTTTTTCCTAAAGTATACTATGGGGCATTCTAAAAATAATGAAAGCTAGAAAAGGTACGTATAATTTTATCTGAATGCTTATATTAGTGAATATTGGAAAACATTCCATGACCATAGTGTTAAGAAGATATTTCCATACAATTTAAGTGCATTAGTTTTCCTACTTTTAGCCTGTGACTGTTATTATGAACAGGGGTAATGTGGACAGAAGAAGCAGAGTTAAAAGTAGGAGAAATTCCGAAACGTCCCTTTGTTGTAACGAGCTCCACCTCTACCTTGGTTGAAGGTCTGGGTAGAACACTCCATGTATCACTCCCTCGATCACCACATTCGAAAATGTATCTAAAAGTGAGCAATAAGAGAAAGAAATCATTATCATAAAATAATATAACGATCTTCCTTTAAAAAAGTTATTTGTGCAGTTTTATAAATGATGATTAAATTCTATATTTATTTTAAACAGAACAATACACATTTTACTCTCTTACCGTGGGTAGCTGGGAGCAGGTAGGGGTCTCTCAGGAAAAGCATGACTGGCTGGTGTGAAAGTTTACTGGAAAGATTCAGGAGAGATTTATTTTTGTTTATTACGACCATCCAACCTGGGGTCAAACTCAGAAGGTTGCAAGCAAATTAGGCAATTCATGTAGTGAAGAAATTTTGAAAAGTTAGCTTAGAAAGGTCCGATTCTAAAATGGTGTGAAACTAAAATGGAGTAAGACTAAAATAAAAATCTTGAACAATACATAGTAAAATAAAGCTTACCTCAATTCCTCTGATTCGGTATCAAATGACCTTATAGGAAGAAAGAAGATGTTTGGATGCACTATAATAACCATGCACTGCTTTTGTATCAAAATCCCACAGTTCAAACTCACCCACAGCTTTCCGTTTTTGGCACCGAAGGGAAATGCCGTATATTTAGGAAATCCAGGAATATCTTTGGAAGAACCTCGTTCTCCATAATTATAGTCTGCACACAACAGACAAACAGGAGCAAATTGCAGAGCACTTTATGTGTGAAGCAGAAGAAAACAAGTGCAATCTACAATTACTACTCTACTACATCTACAATTCTGAATGGATTTTGTTCTTATGCATCACATTTACTTTGTCTATACACTCTTAACTATTTTTAAATACAGATATGATGAATAAAAATGGTACCAAAACCACATCTGATTTTGTAAGTTGATCTTGACTAAAGGTAAATGCTTTTTCTTAATTACTTTGAATATAATAAGTGGTCCATTTTTATGTTTGCTCAACGAAACTATATCCTTTGGATCCAACCGTTGACATAGTGGCTTTTCGCATCAATAAATATGATTTTCACATGGACAGATTGGCGATCCACCATTTGAAATGGAAATGAACATATTCAAACTTCATTCAGCTCCAAAAGTGCTTAAACATAATGCATCGTGGAAATAAATCACTTCCATTATTATTTATCAGATAAAAGTATCACTATTATCTACATAATATAATATAATTCCAGCAAGAAATACATTTTTGAGAATACTTACTTTCCACATTGAATGTAGTAAATATCGTGCCAACAAACTGCGTGACATTATGTGTGATCTATATTCACAGAGAAGTCTGTTTGAACATGAAGTTTGGCTCTATTCACCTCCATAATACACCGAGCATCGCCACAGGACAATCCATCTCACACCCGACGAAGGGCGGACCAATGTGAAGTAAATATTCGGCGATCGGCACTCGTAGAAAATAATGAGACAAACAAACAAAAACGTAGTAGAATTTCTTTAAGCTGAGGGAGCTCTGGAGTCTGTATCATACCTGTAAATAGAGTTCGAGGCCATGTCTCCTCTGCTCCAGCACTTTAGGAACCCAGTTCCTCACATGTTTAGACGGCATCTCTGGTGGCTTTATGCTCTTCTTCAGCTAGAACCATTCATCATCCAGAGACATTAAGAGATTTGGAGCAGCCTCAAACATACATTGACAACTGGTAAATCCTGTCTGGCAACAAATACCAATTATAATATATATTAAATGTATGGACCACAGCTTACCATTTTATGAAGGGCATGAAATTCACTGTAGCGCTTCTCCACAGTATGTTGCCTTCCATTCATTAGAACTTCGATTTTAAAGACCTGCAGGGATAGAAAAAAAACAACAAAAAAAAAACAAAATGAACAGATTCTCCAAACGGCGCAATCACCCCGATATATTTATCGAATTCGTTCTTTTCGTTTCTTTTCAGCGGAACGCCCCGCGTCGCCAAGTTAGTCATCACGATGGGAAACGCCGTCAGCGTCTATGTCGGCTGTTTTATTAAAGAGGAAACATCTGGCGGCTCTCGTGGTCAGAAAAGGGAATATAGACGCAGAGCTTCCGCTTCAGTGGATTCGGTCACGAAAAGGGAAACGATAGCCACAGCCGACAGCCATAGCATTGTGATGGTGACTCGAGAGACCAAAAAGTCCAAAAT
>OMKR01074364.1:7642-17983 GCA_900302355.1 Cyttopsis rosea
CATAGTACATAGAACAAAGAGAACAACGATTTATTGATCACACATTTACCACACACATGCGGAGGGTGACACACACACACATGCAGTAGTGGCGAACACTGATATATAGTCTCTGCTTTTATCCCATCCTGGCCGTCCTTCCTCCAGGGGCAGCGGGCAGCCCTCACTTTGTCGGCGCCCGGGGACCAATTCCAGGTGGTGGGTCCATGCCGTGGTCAGGGACAGGACAGGAAGTGTTCTGCACGTTTTTAGTCAGGGTCCTTATGTTGGAGGAGAACGTGCAAACTCCACACAGAATATAGAGTTGATAACCCACGGAGCACGGTGCCAACAGTGCTCCGTGGGTTATCCAACCCAGGACCTTCTTGCTGTGAGGCAACAGTGTTAACCACTGAGCCACCGTGCCGCCACTAAGAGTACAGTACTTTTCCGGCATTTTCCCGGAAATTATACGAGGTCGAAAGTGGGGAGATTTACAGAAAGACTTTTACAGAACTTCGACACCGGCTTGTGTTCCCACATAGCGCCAATATGAAACATTCCCAGTGGATTTACGGCTTTCATTCCTTGTGGGAAAGGGGTTTAACACAACAACCAGAGATGGTAAAAAACATTGATGTCAGATTTCGAGTCACACAGGGGGGAGGGAAAAGGACCACATGTGGTGCCAAAGAAACAGAACTTAATAAAACCAAACACCTATCTCTTCACACTTCTCTTAAAATTGGAAAGGGAAACAAGATCCTACTGTAAACCAAACAACAGGATCAAAACTTACAAGGGTGGCACCCACTCTAACCTAGTGTGTCTGGACAAATAATGCGTGTCCGAATGTACAGGGTACCCCAGCTTATCTAACCCTTTTCTCAGGGAAGGATAAGACATATACAAGACAGGCAGAATTAAGATTTAGCTGCTGCGACTACTACTACTACTACTACTACTACTACTACTACAAGCAGTAACATTCTCAGGCTGTAAGGAGCAATGAAGGCCAGAGAGAGATTTCCAGGAGGAGTGGCCTTTTATACCAGGTGGTATATCAAGATTGGTCCCTGGATGAACCAACCAATCAGCTTGGTCGAGGGTTGTACCTGTACCTGACAGGGAGAGAGACAAACAGAAAGACACAACCACAAATCCACACACACAAGTGCCACTTCCAAAGGTATGGCACATAACCATGGGGTAGTCCAATTGGCAAAGCTGCAGAGCACATGATTATAAGTATCAAGTTTGGTGCAAATCAGATTTGTGGCGTAGGGGATATTGCCCATCAAATTTGGAGCTTTAAAGGTGCAGTGTGGAGAATTAGCTTGGTGTTCCATCACTCCTCCTCCTCCACATCGCTCTACTATTGAAGCCTCAATGAGCAAGCAGGAACTCACAGGAGCCACAACCAAGTTCAACTATTACCAAATTCTCCATGCCAAAAATTAAGTAATTTGCTGTTCTTTTAAATCGAATAGACAAACTTTTTTTTCCAAAGGGAATGGAACTTAAAGTGCAATATACAGTATGTGTTCTTCTAGTGATAGAGTTCGGTGGTTCAGGCAGAATTTGGAGATGCCATAATAGTTGGCTTTTGGGCAGTAGTCGCCTCAAAATCATTGATTCTGACCCGGAGGTCGTTCCAAGTGATGGACTGGCTGTTTAAAAACCTTGACAAGCAAAATGAACAATATGGACTGTCTTGCATCGAGGCACAAGGCACTCAGCTGCTCTATCTTAAATGCTTGTGGACAAAACATTTTGGGCTGTGCTGACTCCCATTTAATGTGTGGCTTCAGTTTAACGCCTCTTCATTCAGCCGACCAGCTGATCCCAGTGTGTTCTCCGTCAACCTACCTGATTGACTTGAGGTTTAAAAAGCCACCGGCGGCTGTGTGAATATAAATGGTAAATATCACTGTGCCTCAAGGTGTAAAATAATAGAAGATCATAGAAGAATTGGAGAGGTGATGATACTTTGAGGCAATGTGAATAGAGTTT
Source organism: Cyttopsis rosea (assembly GCA_900302355.1). Taxonomy (NCBI): domain Eukaryota; kingdom Metazoa; phylum Chordata; class Actinopteri; order Zeiformes; family Parazenidae; genus Cyttopsis; species Cyttopsis rosea. The sequence goes on from OMKR01074364.1 coordinate 9,635, forward strand.
CACCATAAAGAGTTGACATTTTTTGTAATGTTTTTTATTTTTATTAATTTAAGTTTTTAAAATTAATCTACCCAATTAAACGTTAATTCGGCAGATCAGATAATTCGTCATGAATCCCAGAGTAGAAGTCGCTTCACAATTTCACACACACACACACACACACGCAGGGGCAAACACACGCAGAGCTCTAAGTGGATTAGAGAATGCTCTGATGAGCTCTTAACGGGAATTGTCCTTGACACAGAAGCCAGTGATAGGATGAGAAGAACAACCCCAAACAATCGAGAGGTTGCCAGACCTCGATGCTCTAAAGGCTGTCTCTCCGTTCTCTTTGGACACAAACCGTCTCTCTTCTCTCAGCGTGAGGTGCCGATGTGTTCTTGAGGAGAGCACCAAGCCCCTCAAACTCTGCAGCATGTTTGGCCACTGAAATGGATTGTGGTTACCCTCGGAAGGGAAGGCGGTTAAATGCGTATTAAGAGTAAAGCTCTCCACATTCAGTGCATAAGAAATGCTTTTCCATGATCTGAGTCAAAGTTCAAAGTGTTTTATTGGTCAAATGTACAGTACAACACAAGGTCATTCTGGACAATGAAATTCATTTTCTCTCTCTTTTTTAAGCATGTTCACTGTTAAATATGAATAAATGTCACACCCACAGCTGGTGTATAGAAACATGTTATTTATGAAGCATGACACTAAACAAGAACTCTACCGTACTGTTCCATACCTTCCCAGTGTACTGCATTATACAGTGGCTTCCCACTTCATCTTTTACCTTTCTGTCTCTTATTCTTTATTACTTGATGATTAATTATCGTTTATTATTTATTGATATTATTTGATATTAAGTCTATCCTACACTGATATACGCATACTGTAGTTCTTTTATTAACTGTTTTTTTTCTATTATTATTGTTCAGGACCCCTATTCTTTTTGTTCCGATTTTTATTATCATTCTCCTAGGCATTATCACCAGTCAGTGATAATAGTGACACTCAGAAACCATCAAACCCACAGACACGAATGAATACAATTTGTATTCGGGGCAGTCCACATATGCTGTGGTTCAAGTTTGATCCACATCGGACAATATCTGTATTTTTTTTTCTGATGGAAGGAACCGGAAGTAGCGAGCCAAGGCACCGGAAGTAATGAGTGAAGGGTGGTAGAGCAGGGCGGGAAGTGAAGGGAAGTGGTGGAGCAGAGCGCTTTGTTACGTTATCCTCCAATATGGTATATATGTGCAGGGGACACACAGTGGTTGCTCGCCGATCAGATACTGGATGTGGGGGGAAAGCACCCGGACTCCCTAGTTATCGTCCTCAGGGACTTTAACAAAGGGAATTTAAGACACAAACTCCCGAAATACAATCAATTTCTTAACTGTCCGAGCAGAGAGAAACACGCTGGATCACTGTTACGCCACCGTCCACAAGGCGTATCACGCCGTTCCGCGTGCCGTGTTGGGAAACTCCAATCACGCCTTGGTCCACCTCATCCCCGCATACAGGCGAAAAGTCAAACTGTCTGAACCTGTGGCGAGGAGAACCAGGAAGTGGAGCAGCGGAGCAGCGGAGTATCTGCATGAGGAGGCATTTAATAGTGGCAACAGGAAAAGATTTAAAGTTTCACACGTCTGGCAAGGCGGTGTGTTTGGAACGTGGATGATGTAGCATAACCATAATTATGTTTTAAAAGAATTAGGTATGTTTCACGGGAACTCGGAAAACTGTAATTTGTGAAATTGGTGCAATTGCTGCGACTAACCTGGACCCCGTGCATTGCTGCCTGCAGCTATATTTATTATTATTGTGTGTGTGTATGTGTGCGTGTGTGCGTATGGTGCAGTACAGTGCGATGCAGTGTCGCAGTGGCTGGTTATTCTCTAGTGAGTCTTTGCTGCCTAGCACCCTCTCTGCTCAGCAGGGATTAGGCACCTAAGACGTCCGCACGCACACACACACATGCACACAGGCACAGCAAATACTCTATCCTGAGCCTTAGGGAAAGGCTGTAGCAGCAGGAGAATAAAGGGTGATAAAAAGTTCCATTTACAGAGAGAGAAACTGTCCCTAACAGAAGGGAAGCTGACGACTCTTATCAGAGAGGTGAGTACAACTGACTGCTGTCTGATATGCTGCTGATGTAAACAGAGAGTGTTGTTTATGGTCTCTGCACGTCTGAGTGCACGTACGGTTGTACATGTGCCAATAGGCGTTGCTTGTTCAGTGCAGTGGTCACCGCTCTCTAGTTTGAGGCAGAACGTGGTCACGATCAGTTTGGTTTGTTTGTGTTTCGGTGCATCGTTCTTCACTCTGTCTACGGCAAACAATCGAACCGGAAATTGTCCAACACCGTTCTACAACATGTTCGATTGGGCCGCTGTTTTACTCAATTGCGGCTGCCGGTTTATCAGAGGTGGTTTTATCTTGGGATGCTCTGTTGCCATGGTGCAGTACACAGGCTTCTGTGGAACAGGAGTAGTGCAGTGTGGGAAAAGTTTGCTGAGGATTTGACAGGCAGCCGAGCAGCTATCTATCTATTGCTGCCTCCCGCTCTTTGTCTCGCTCAGGGCAAGCAAAAAAGTGTGGAAGGAAACCGAGCACCTCGACTCAAGTACCGTACTTAAAGGATAACTCCGGTATTATTGGCCCTAAACCTAATTTTACCGGGCCAAGCTCCATGGCAATCACAGTTGAAGGTATTTGTAGGTATTGGTAGTTATAGGGAACTTGATACCTTCACCTCACTTTATAGTTTTACTCCACTGTATTTCAAATCAAGAATCTTATTCAATCAATCACTACTGGCTTTACCTGCAACACCTGGAAGTACTGGGTAGCTTTAGTTAAATTTGTTTTTAATTGTAAGTTTTAAAAAGCCTAGCCAAAAGAATTGACACCTACACACTGTCAAAATTTGCAATTAAAATTTGGGTAAAGCGAGTTCTGATGGCTGTTTTGAGGACTATTTTAGGTCTTCTCCTACGCTACTCAAAATTGGCGTGCAAAGCATCTTAGTTTAGGTTTGAAGCTGGCAACATGAGCAACTAGCAACCATTTGGCCAAAACTGTCCTGTTACTACTTGTACTTTTGATACTGGACACGATACTGGATACTGGATATCAAGTAATAGTTAATGGTTGTCCTTGAGTATTTATGCTTCTGCTTATGGGATATGAATACTACCATTGCTGATATCTTGCGGATACAGATTCATTTAAATTTTGCAATTTACATTACCCACTGGAGCAATTGCTCATACTGTACATTTGTATTGTGAGAATCAAAAACGGCCTCTTTCATCTAAAACAGTTGGACTGAGGACAGGAGCAAAAATAATCATTTAGTTAGTTATGTATTTAAAATGAAAGAGTCACCAGTCACCATGAATCAGTAATTACCATAATATTAGTACAATAATGTCGGCAAACCAGATTAATTCCGTATCCTGTTATCCGAGACAACCAAATTAAACCTGTTTGACCTGCGGTGACTCTGCCCGCTTGCTGGATATCAGTGACAAAACACTCTTTCACAGCGGAGGTGTATCTCAGGTTCCAGTGGACTAATGTGACTCTGCATTTTGAAATCAAAATGGTTCTGTAAATCCTGCGGTTTATATACAGCATGTGTGTCAGGGAGGATGGGTTGTATGTTTGTTGGGCTCATAGCTACAGTGACTGTTTTGCACAAAGAGGAATTATGGGAAAGCTAACTGGATTAGTGTAAGACGGTTTAGCTTTCCTGCTGTGGCGTCAGAGAGGATACTGGACTTTTCCGGTTCCAAAAAATAATTTAGCTTTAAAGGTACAATAATTATGTAACTTTTCCGCATTAGAATTTCTAAAAACGGCGAGACCTATGTTATATATTTTGTTGAGTTGTGTACTTATATTATCCCAAATGTTTCCAACCATTTTGAAACCTGTCATGGCGTCCATCCCCTTCACCCCCTCTACTGCTAGAACCCCCGGGGCAACATGTTAGGTCAGAGGACTCGTCGTATTTTTTTTTTCAAAACTTTTTTTATCCTCCACTATTGTTTGTATTGCTCTACTATTACTCTACTAACTATTGTTTGATGGAGCACGATGATTTATCGCCGTTTGCTGTGCGTTCTGTCGCTGAAGCAGTCGCCGTAAAGCGTGTGACGTGACAAATGAAGACTACAACTCCCATGATCCCACGCCGCTTCTGACGTGATCTTTTTTGTTATTGTTTTGATTGAGAGACCCCTAGCAGCAGCAATTACATATTGTACCTTTAACTGAAAATAAGTGTTTATCGTTTTTAATGTTTTCTTCTCTGTTTAAATTTTTTTTTCTGATTTTGGTCTGTATTTCAAAACCAAGTGGCATCTTCCACAGCTCATGTTATACTATTTACAGTATCTGCTCTTTTTCAACACAAGAGATTGAGATTTGTGATTTACTGTCGTACAGCTGTTTTCAATTTGGCACGACATAAATAATGACAAGACGTCTTTGACATTCTGCCTCACAAATAGATATGTAGCAGTCGCTGCTAAACAGGGTACTTATGTAAAATGTCCATAACTGCTCACTCCTGAGTGGCCTGCTATAATTAAATGGCAACTAGAGAGTAGCTATTTATTTTGCTTTCATACGCAGTCATCCACACGCCCACGCACATATGTCCTCGTAACACACACAGACAGTATAATGGAGAATTTAATTGTCTGGGGAAATAGATAAACAAAAAAAGATTACTTTACGTTATTGGTTGAGTTTATAAAGGTGGCTGGCAAGTGTTTATCGCCCGTCTCCCAACTGGCCAGCGACCTTCAGTCATTCCTGGCTGGTATATGGAGCGTTTTATGATCAAACACTATATTGACGAAGCCCCTGGTGCTTCCGTATCTATCCATGAATCCGGGTTCAAGTTTGGCCAAGACGGCGTGGATCGCATTCAAGGAAAAGCTGGGGTGCTGAGCGGTCAATTTTGTTTATCCTCCTCCTCAGAACAGTCTGAGAAAGTATCGATCGGAGGAGGGAGGAGGTGTGAGACCGGCCTTGAGATCTACATTTGTAAACGGTGCAGAGAATGACTTCTGTGTTGTTTTTTTAACGTGAAGCGGCTTCCTTTATTTTTTTATGTTTTTTTTTTTTTTTTTGTCAAAATGTGCAGGAAGGCTCCGTGAGTCGCGACGCAGTGATCTTCACCCGCGTCTCCTTTTTCTCACTCTGATGTTGAAGATTTTCCCTGGGAGACAGATGGTGGATTAGCTGTAATAAACCAGAGTTGAATTCAATGTTTTCTGGATCTGAGGAGTTGAGACCTGCCCGTTCCGGGTTTTGTGTTCCTGTGATTGGAGGGGTTCTGAAAGGTGGAAAACGAAAAAAAAGAAAAAGAATAATCGACCTGCCTCTTGCTGTTGTAATTCACCAGTTTCGATATATTTCGGTAGGCTCATATTGCCTCTGCTGAAGAAGCATTGTGTATATCGACGCAAAGAGAACAAAACCATCTGTGAGCTTTGACCCCTCTGCTCTCAGAACTAACAGGAAAGTTGCTGAGTAAGCAGTTCACATTTAGCCACCCACAAAATATCAATCTGGCCAAAACTTTTCATCCAGGTGTTTAAATGTATTCTTTCTTTTTCCTCAATTGTCTGAAAGAAAAGCTTCCAAGAAACACTTGGTAAGAATTGACCAGACCACTTGTGCTTGGTGTGAAATGGCTTTAAGTTGCTTATCTTGATTTTGTCAGTCCACTGGTATTTACATCTATTCGCTCAGCATTCCCAAATTCCACCGATAAGCTCACCCTGCACTCATTGGCAGCAACTTTTATTATTATAAGCGGCCGAGCTGTCCTGTCGCTGTCTCTTGCATCTGTACTGTAGTTGTCATGTGTGGCTGTCGCTGTCAAACCTTTGAGGAAATGTGCCAGTGATCATCTGGACGCATGCACGAGCTGTAGCAGCGTAACGTGTTGATAAATATGTAGATCATTGCGAAGGAGCATGTTCTGTTTCAAATTAAAGTGAAATGTCAGCATCCTAATAAAATAGGCAAAATGAGTGCACATTCTATGCTTCACACGGTGTCTCTCCATGTTCCCCAGCGCTCGTTTGAAATAAAAGACTTGAGGCCACATTGTCCTGTCGTCCCCGCCGGCATTCAGGCTCATACTGTACAGTAGATGCCGAAATTGAGATGAGACCGTACGTGTTCTAATGTGACAGAGAAGGAGAGGTGGATCGTTGATACGGGTTCTACGGTTACTATGCCATATTATTACTTATCCATAGGAATCACCAGGTTTCTTTGAATAGACGAGAGCGGCATGGAAACATCACCTTGAGAAAACATCTGCCGTCCCACAGTTCCTTCATCGTTCCTCATGTTCCCAGTGTTTCCCAGGACAGTTGGTAATCCACCCAGCACTCACCGCACATTTTTGAGGGGATTTGGAGTTGTGTGCGGACGTCCCGTCCCGTGTCCTGCCCTTTGGAGTTGAACGCATGGAACGGCGGCAGCTGTTTGTCTGTCGCTGAGAGCTATAGCTTGCTTCCTGGGCCGCCGGCTAATCACCGTGATTTACTGGAGCGCAAAAATGTGTTTTGGTCGCCGATGTGGACTGATCTGTGTCTCTGGTCAGTTCCGCACTCTCATGTGGTTGGTTTCGAGTGGGCTAATCTGAACTGAGTTTCCATACAGTGGAGTCCAGAAACCCAATGGAAGTCATACCGTGTTGCAGCGTTGCAGCATTGCATCTTGGGAAAACAAATAATGGTGCATGGAGCTTGTTGCCTTTGACGCTAACCAGCCCAGACGACTACAGACTAGATGTCAGCTCCAGCAGTGTGTCCAGGTGTTTTCCGACATACGCCGTTGGTCAAGGACCTGAAGAGAAGAATAAAGGGAGATGGAGGTCTATCCGGATGAAAAACCACTTGATCACCTCCGCGTCTTCACCGGTCAGAAGGGATGAGCGAATCGAAAGAGCTGTTGGTGATATTCGCCGCCCTGAGTGGTTATTGATTTATTTTTGTTGTTGTTAAAGACGATGCACATTCCTTAATGTGTCCAGGGAGCCGGACACTTTTTCTTCATTCCCACATTCCTTGGGTTGCTTAGGATCCGATAGTCTCGGGATTCAAGTGCTGTCTAACCAAGGCTGCTCCACAGCGGGAGAGGTGGCCTCACTGCGGGTCCAGTGAGCTCAGACCCCAGCGGAATGGAAAGGTACTGTATGGAAAGGCCTCCGTGATCTGCTCCATCTCAACACAAAGACACACATTATTCGCAGGAACGGGAGCATTGCAGAGTATTGCAGCAGAGATTGCAATCTCAGTTGATATTTAGGGGAACGGAGCAGTGCACTACGCTATTGCCTCCGAGAACCATTTTCCACCAGAATTGCTGTGAGGTAAACAAACCGTTCCCTGCTTTCCTTAAGTTGTTTACTACTCGACGGCTCATTGGCATGTGGACACCACCTGTAAGTCAGATAATAGAATCCAGAATTTTTGCCTCAAGAATATCTAATGGGTTTTAACGCAATTGTCGGAAAATGTATCTTATTCAAATATAATGCATTATGTGTGTGTGTGTGTGTGTGTGTGTGTGTGTGTGTGTGTGTGTGTGCACGGGTGCACGGTGTGTGTGTATTTGAGCGCTGGGTTGCAATCTTAAGAGGGGGCACACCTTGGCGCTGAGTGATAGCGGTGCAAAGTTATCAGCTCCTTCCCTTCCTGGGCTGACACTCTGGGTGAACGATTTGAAGGTGAGATGGGGAGCTGTGGATTAAAGATGGTATCAAAGCAGCGGAATAGCTGCAGCGATTCAGGAACGATGGCACAGATAGCGGCTGAAGCTTGGAGAGAGTGCGGCGCTTAAGTATATCACGCGCCCCCACCGGTCTGTGAGCAGGCACAGTGTTGGTGTGACTTGGTGTGAAAATGTTTGACTGTTAAGTTCAAGGTGGAGCTGCGTGATGCATCAACCTTAATGCAGATTCTCTTTTAGTGGAATCATATAGTGGTGAATCGTATAGTGGTGAATCGCATAGTGGTGAATGGTATAGTGGTGAATGGTATAGTGGTGAATGGTATAGTGGTGAATCGTATAGTGGTGAATCGTATAGTGGTGAATGGTATAGTGGTGAATGGTATAGTGGTGAATCGTATCGTGGTGAAACGTATAGTGGTGAATCTTATAGTGGTGAATCGTATCGTGGTGAATCGTATAGTGGTGAATCGTATAGTGGTGAATCGTATAGTGGTGAATCGTATAATGGTGAATCGTATAGTGGTGAATCGTATCGTGGTGAATCTTATAGTGGTGAATCGTATAGTGGTGAATCATATAGTGGTG
>OMKR01074366.1:0-11301 GCA_900302355.1 Cyttopsis rosea
GCCTGCCTTTCCCAGAAAGTGTCACTTCATTTTTCTGTTCCCGCTGGATATGGAGCATCTCCATAATATTCAGTGTTGCAGCGATGGCGTTACGGTTCTCCGGGATTCTGGATATTTTCCCCATGTTCTGCGTGTTTGACCAGTGTTTCGTTATTTCCCCTTTTTAAATCCAGTCCGGTCCTGCTCCCCAACTCATCAGCTAACTGAGACGAGTGTTTTTTTGTTTAAACATACAATGCATCCAGTCAATGCTTTTGCTCAAATCTTGGAAGTCTTAAGAACTTAACTGAAATCCAGTCGTATTCTTGCTTCGCTCAGCTTAGTTCATAGTTCATAGTTCATCAATATGATTGTTTTGATGGACAATAAGAGTGTTATTACGTTGACAAAATAACATATATAACACATATATAAAGAAAATTATCTAATAATACAGATCTTATCCTTTAAGGATAAAACCTACTGCAACCAGCAGCTCAGGGGCCTCATTTATAAATGAAGCGTACGCACATGAGAAGACATATATGGCACATTTAATGTTGGGATTGATAAAAAACGCAATGTGCCCAAATGTACTTCTACAGAAACTATGGCCTGTGGATTCGCACATTATTGAGAAAAATGGCAAAGGGTAACTGTGATGAAAGCGAGGGAACTACTTTAGATCGATATGGTTGGATGTAATCATTTCAAAGCTTTCCTCTAAATTGTTCTTTATGCTCTTAACACTGTTGAGGAATCTTATTTGCTTCGGGCCCAGTGATCGCTTTACACGCACTCACCTGTCCAAACTAGAGAGTGAAAGCAAATGGTCAAATAAAAAAAAGAACAAACGCGCTTCAAACGAGCACTTCAATTTACCGGTCTGTGTTCGAACGGCCCGGACAGCCAGAGTTTGTAAAGCCTACGTCGTAGTCGTACGATGGGGTGTCTGCAGGCTCTGCGTGGACATGGCAGCCCGTGCAGAACTCATTTTTGGGTCTTATGACATTTTATCTCAGCTTGTCAGTTTTTCAGCATGATCTCTGCTATCATCTAGCTCTGCGTGTTTGTCACGCCACGTGCTGAAATCCCTCTCTCCCCACACACAGTGTTCTTACGTTGGACCCCCTCACGGTCCTAAAGGAACCCCTCCCCCTCCTCTTCCTCAGTTATTAGATAATCTTCCACCATGAACAATATATAACTTATCCTCCATCTTGTATGATTAGAATTGCAGTAAACTTATTCCACAAAGTGCCCCCAACTGAAAATAAGACGTTGGTGGGAGGACCAAAGCACAAGTTCAAGATTGGTAATTTGGATATAATTCTTTAAATGCAGTCACATACTGTATAGAGAAATATAGTCAATTTGACATTCGCCTACTTCCCCCTTATAATTAATTCCATTTATCTATATTGTTGGAGAAATCAGGCCCTATCCATTTGGCAGTGGAGGGAGCTAAAACAAACTTTCAAAATAATTGAGAATAATATTTGAACTGTGTTGCCCTGATTCACAATGGAAGCTGCAAATGGACTCATGTTCACAAAACAGCAACAGCGTGGCTTTCAGCAAACCGTCTAAAACCCCTTTTGTTGACTGAGGGATTTCAACCTTCGCAAGGGCTTAAATCCGTGAAGATTTTCCTGGCCCGGCAATTTTGGAAGCATTCCTATTAGGCAAACACATTTACAGTGATTACTGGTTAAATACTGCTTCCCAAGCAATCCAATTCCGAGACGCCTGGAATGGGAGGAACTGGAGGACTGTAAGAAGGAAGGAGGTTTGCATGACTGCAGAGACGTTTATAGGTCAAGTACATCAACATTACAATCCAAAATGCATTTTTAGATGTGGAGCTGTTTACATAAATTTGAGTTTAGTTTCTTTTCATTTCAGTTACATTTATTGCAAATCTCCGTAATTGAGTGAGCTCTCCAGTAAGTGCACTGCTCTTGCTGTCGGGAACAGCTCAAGGCTTAAATAAACAAAAAAACCTTCACATTGTTCATCTGCTGTTTAACACCATGTGAATGTACAGTAAACATGGAGGCGAGGACGTTTTAAATAGGACATCCATGTAACACCAAGATTAAACATTTAAAGCAACATTATGTAACTTTTTTACCTTAAAATAACAGCTTCAGAATCATTTTGATTCTACACTGACTTGTAATATGGAGAATGGCACCTCTTTCATTCCCATTTCATATTCATGTATTTTATTTTACTCCGAAACAAAAAAAAAGCAGCACAGGGACACTCTGCTACCCCCTGCTCCACTCCGTGTAACCACTCCACCCCCCCGACGGCGCGGGCGAAACGGGCCGGTGGACCGCCCGGCACCCGCAGGACCAGGATCCCACCTCAGCCTCGCTTTCATTGCGCCACAGGGTTTGTTTCACCCTGTGACTTGCGCGTGCTGCCCCCGTAGACAGTCACGCCGATAGCGGGGAGTCCCGTCCCTCCGGGAAGCGGCGAGGTCCGTGCAAGGGGTGCTGTAACCTAGGTGTACATTATATTTGCATTTGTAACATAGACCGCTATTTTAAAATTCTTTGATCGGGAAGAAAAAATTCTGGCGGGTTTTACGACAACGGTGTAAAAGTGCAATTGCACTCAGAAGCTGCCGCCAAATACTAAAAGTTCGATAATGCTGCTTTAATAGTCCTTACTTTATCATTTCCAACTATTTGCTATTTGTATAAGAAGCCAAAACCATAATCTTCTGGAACCAAATTTTGGAACCAAGTACTGTACATCTTAGTATTTACTACTAAATACAATAAATAAAACATTCATTTTTAGCTTTTTTTCCTCTGCATTTGAGTCTAAACTTGCTTACTGGATTGCTGTTGTGTAATCATCAGTTCAGATAAGATAACACTTTATTAATCCCCAGGGGGAAATTCAATTCAAGATCAATTTACCCATTTCTGCTAATTTAATGCATAATAACATATGTCAGAAGATCACGACGGATGCACACCGGAGTAAATTAAAATCAAAACATTTAGGGCCAGCAAGATTGTATCTTACTGTTAGTTAAGCGAACGTTGAATCACAAATCAGATTTAAAGGTTAGAGATAAACATCCAATGCTGTCTTTCAGTTTCAGAACTCAGTGCACATTATCATAAACACAATTTAATAAGATAAGCAGTAAGCACACATGCTGACTGCTCTGCAAACCTCCACACCATTCCTTGAAAGAAAAAAAAAGGCTTAAAAATACTTAGAAATAGTTCCTTGCTGAGATATTAGGACAGCGACGGGTCAAAAACTCTTTGCACGCCATAAAAAACAAATTGGTATTGTTATTGGGTACTTCTCAGGAGTTTATTGTGGCACAGGGAACAATAATCTGTATTGAGCTGTAAATTTGGCTGCAGAGGGCAAAAAAATAAGCCATGCGAGTCATTATAGCGGGAAAAGTGTCTTTTTTCAATGTTTGTCGGGGAGGAAGGTCAGTCGGATACTGCGGACCACCTGAACGGGGTGTGAATTACTATACATTACAATATATTTTAACACCTAGTCCTCCAATTTAAAGGGCATCCTCACTAACCAGCCGTCCCACACTGGAATATCTGTTATGATCTGTTGTGATCTGAGGCTAGAGAATCGGATTGTAGAAAGTTTCTGAAGCAAATGAGCTCGGGGAACAAAGTTGACACCAACGCAGGTTTTCAGCAGAGTTCCATATACTGTAGGTTTATTGGTACAAAGCATTTATGGGGACTCAGCACAGGGGAAAAAAGAGTGGGAGTGGGTATAACGTAGAGAGAGAGAGAGAGAGAGACAGGTCAAGACAAGAGAGAAAGAAGAATGTTTTTCTCCTCTGCCCATGGCTCCACATCTGTGTTCATATCGGTCCTGTTTACGTTGGGTGGAGCTGCGAGCGACTTCGGAACGCAGGTCTAACGGACCGATAGGATTGAAACACTTCTTGTGAAGCAGAGAGAGAGTGTGTTATTCTCTTGGGAATTGGGTACATATTACATTTACTACATATATTTATCATAACAATATCCGAATATGGAAACATGTGCATCAACAAATAACCACAACACTGAGAATCTGTGAGTGTAAGCTGAAAGTAGTTTTTGAGTTAATCTGCAAATAACGTAACGAGCGCGATGGTTCTCATTTCCCGAAATAATGCTTTGAACGTACTGTGCTGCATTTGATGTGATGCGCACTTTTAGCAACCAATTAGTTTCACCGTGCCCACTTAATATTCAATATGGGAAGCATTTTTCAAAATAATGTATAAAAAATCACCCATGGCAGAGGATGTTACTGTATAATCGCTCCCATGTGAGTGATTTTTTGCAGAAACGACGGCGATAAACATTTATAAATATTCTTAGGAAGTTAGTTGTGGTCTTTGTGTGTTAACTTAGCGTGTCTTCCTAACGCAGGAACACACCGAGCTTCAGTGTGTGTGCTGTGTGTGGTCTCATTTAAACTGTAATGATAAGAAACAGCGTCTGTACTACATGTAGTGTGTACTGTGCCGAATTTCCCCCGGGAGGATTAATGAAAGACTTGTCTTATCTTATCTTAGCCGTCTAGCTCTGCAAATGTCGTTGCCTTTCCGTGTCAATGAACATGCATGTGTGTGTTTAAAGAGGCAGAGCGACATGCCACCGGCTTGGTTGCAACCTGACCTTCGACTCTCAGCAAGGCCCCTTCAAATTACACAGGGGGGGGGGATTCATTTCTATCCTACTCAGGGAAATAGAGATTGCTCCCTATCAGAACTCTACCCACCGCCAACCGCCCCCACCTCCTTCTATATCCACTTACAGGACATAAAAGGCCACAGTATGGCAGATCATTTCCTCTCTAGTGGGGATATGTGCATCTGTGAGCGTGGGAAATTTCCCCATATAGAGATCCTGTCCATTCTGTGTGGCTTCCCTTTGAAGCCCGTCAGGAATCATGTGAGGCCAGAGCGCTGCCAGTGGCTCCCCTGGAGGCGCATCAAACACTGCACTGCATTAACACCAGCATTATGTGAAAGGAACAGTATGGGAAATGGACAGAATTTAGATGGACAGTTTTACCACCATTTATGAAATGACTCATCTAATGGCTGATTCATTCTCATCTTTTAAGTTACTAGTGCAGTGCCCCTTCAAAACATGCCTGTTCGGAGGGGGTTATAAGGACAGAGGACCTTTCTTCCTGCCTTCTTCCCTCCTTCCTCCCTCCCTCCCTTCATTCTTCTATCCTTCTCTCCTTCCGGCTGATGTAATTATTCAATTCGTCAACCCTCCAGTCAATGTATTTATGTGATTATTGAATCATGTCAAGGGAATGTGTGTCATCCATATTTGCCGTATCTACCGTGCGTCAATATGTTTTATCGAGGCTCAGTAAATTAATCTGACAAAGATTACCTCTTGATTAGTTTCCTGTTAAGTGAGAAAAAAACACATCCTAAATACATTTCATAGGTGTTAACAATTTAAATATATAGCTATTGGTTAGTTATTTTAAAAAAATAAGGCAAGCAAAAAAAAAAGGGAGGAGCAATGTCTTTCCTGGGTTCCATTAGTGGGGTGCGCAGGATACAGTCAAAGTTTGAAAGCAACGATGTCATCGTCAGGAATCCCCAGCGCAGTTGAAACCAAAGGCTGCTCCGCCCCTCGTCTCACTCGGGCCCCACCGTAAGGCTGGAAAAACAGAATCCTTGTGTGTACATTCACGTTTACACTCTTTCGTCCTGCACTCGCCCTTTTGCCACTAGGGCTCGAAGCATTCAGGTCCACTAGACCGGTCTTCTCGGCGTCTCCCAGTCGGCTGGCTCTCCAAGACTTGGTGGGCTGTCAAGTCTGGGTTCCATCTCTGTGTCCGCCTGTAGTCTCAACCGTGCTGCTGTCCGACCCTGCTCCAGGTTTTGGAGCGCTACAGTATATATGTGTATGTGTTGTCCAATCGAAAAGCTGGAGTCTAATTGGGAATTCTACACCGGTGTGTTTCCTAATCAACCGGGTCATGCGAGACAGTTCTGAAACAATGGCTGATTCAAATGCTGCTCCCCGATCAGAGTGTATTCTCTCAGGGCAACCAAAAGGCTGGATTATATGCTGCCACAGTACTTTGGTGGTTGTTACAGCGGTCTGGTCTTTGGTGGGGATGGCCCAAGCAAATTAAAGCCAAGGACCTCCAATTGAGAGCTGTAGTTTTTATCGTTTCGCTCATCGGGGTTGAGGGTTAGACTCACGTATGCTACAACCCTCTCCTTGCCTGTATCTGGGAGAGAACGGCACCCAATCCCTCGAAACTAGCATAATTTAAAATGACTGGGGCTGCCCAGGGGCTACAACTCTCAGACAATCCCCTTATCTAGCATGCTCTGCAACATGGACAGCAATTCTTGATAGGGGGGTGTATTGGCTGTAGGTATCCGATGTAGCACAAAGTCTTCGTCGTCTTGGGAAAACACCTCCGTTTGGCCAAGAGCTGGTCCACTTTCCCCTGTTGTGTCTGGTTGAGGTTGGTGCATCCCGTACCGCCACTTCTTCTCCATCCGACAGTTCCTGTAATTTAAGGTTGTTGGTCTGGATTTGTTCAAGTGATATTTGACACACTTTGGACAATGGCTGGCGCTGGGGAATCTCGATAGGATATGGGTGTGGGTTACACACACATATTGGGACCCTGTTAGTAATGTCAACCACTGCATGGGCAACTTGCCATTTGGTTTCTGTGTAATGCAGTATACTGTGAATTACCAGAGTTTTCTGAAACATGTGCCCACAACACCATCTCACTCTCTGGTGGCACCATGACAGGCTGTTGTCTTGTCTAGCGGGTAGTAACAGACCTGTCTTCGGTTGGTACAACTGCCACAACTCTCTGGCAGCAGGCCAAGGCCCGTTCCCACTCTTTGTGGGAGCCCTTGTGGATGGTGGACTTGAACACCTTCAGTCCAGGAGCCCAGGGGCCCCATACAGTCATTAAACACTGAACGTTGTGAAATTTCAAGTCTCCCAACCTTAAAATCCAGTATCACATACACCACATCGGAAATACGCAGCCCATTGGCTGCTTTCAGTTTTTGCCAATTAATTTAGCCTTCTCTTCAGTCTGCTGATTAAAATGTTTCTTTAAAAAGGGTCACCTGTGATCCTGTGTCCAGTACGCAGGGAATGGTCACTCCTCTAGCTAAAACCTCCACAGCTGGACATTCCCAGATAAAAGAGTTGATTAATTGGGAGTGTGTTTCCTAATCAACCAGGTTGTTTGGAGAGTTGGCACACAGCTGCGCTAGGAAGAGTTAGAGGGCACAGCAAAGTGACAAGAAAAGCAAAAGACACAAAACAAAACCTCTCCCTGATCGCACTATGTGACATAATTAGCTTCATCTTTCAGGGTTCAGACAGTTGTTTGTTGGTGATGAGAACAAAGAATGAGGTTGTCTCGTCTACTGGGCACCGTCGGGCGGTTATCAAAAGCATCTCAAATTATTCTAGTAGAAACCAATTTTGATTAAGGAAAAAAGAACATCACCAACTTAATGACAACATCTCCCTACACCGAATCCTGTCAGAGCAGCACACGTTACATTCCTGACTGTTTTCAGGATCCGCTGACACCGTCGGTTGCCGGACTACAACGTTTTCTAAAATGCCTCATCAATCATTTAAACAGCAAGTTTAACCAAGATGTTTTTCTAAAGATCCCTTTGGGCTTTTTGGGAGCTCTACTGGGTGTTTCTCCCGCATTAGTAATACCACTTTGATATTTGCAGTACGTCTCCTGTTACTTCCACTTGGATGTACCTGGGGTTGGAGGAGGAGGTCTTTGAGCGTTAGCATCTCCAGGGGAAGTTTCCAAAATCAGAATCAGAACCTGAATCGGGCTTTATTGGCCAAGTACGCTTACAAGGAATTTGAATCTGGTTTTCAATGACTCCCGTATTTACAGTGACGGTTATTTTCTGTTTAACCGCTTGAGGACACAGAACAGCTGTATGACACACAAAGTAATGCTGTGACTCCAAACAGATATACTTTCAATGGTTTGAACAGAAGTTGAATATAAAATGAGCTCAGAATGCAGACAACAAGCAGATTTTGTAGCTACGAGAGATAAGGGGTGGTGTGAGAAGCAGCTGGGCACTTGTCTCGGGTTCTTCAAGGCCACCTTGATAAAGAATATAATAGAGCCCTGTTCTACCGTGCGTGTGTGTGCATGTGTGTGTATGCGTATGTGTGTGTATGTGTGTGTGTGCATATGTGTGTAGATGTGTGTATATGTATGTGTGTAGACGTGTATGTGTATGTGTGTGTATTACTATTTTTCTACAACAGGACAACAGTAAAGAATGTAACAAAGTTAAGCAAAATATTAGAAAAATGTTTAGAAAAAATGTACACAAAACTATGTACATAAAACAATTTTTGGATGAGGCGACTGGTGTAGAATATGGTTAATAAATAGGCAGCCTGGTTCTTTTGGGGTGATGATGCAAAACATAGTCTGCAGTTAAGATTTATATTAGTTGAATATCTTTGATGTATTAAAATCTCAAGAAGCAAGGTGGTGAGCGAGCATGAATTCGGTGGCTGTTTAGAAGCCGTTTTCGACCCCTTTGTTAGATACTTGATGGTCTGTAGCGTTTAGGCCCAAATTTGTGAAGTTTAACACAAGTATGGAGTGACCTTGTGAAATATATATTGACCTTGTCTTTGATGTGGGATTACTTATCATATAGTTCTTAAGAGTGGGAGAATTTTTGGGGCTATGCTTTTGGATTGGGGTTAAAGTCACTGTGATCATTTTTGCCGATTTAGTCAAAACTGTCAATTGTCAACATTGTAGCATTTTATTTAAAAAAACACCCAGATTTCTTTAAGGAGTGATGATTTTAAATCTCAAAAACCAACGCCAACTTGCCTCCCATAAGAAGACAATGTAGTTATTTACTTCAAATAGAAATACAAATATCACCCAAACAAATTGTCTTTGCCTTCTGACCAAAGACCTGTGTGTAATAGGCTCTGCTGATTATATTATAGTGTTGAAAGATTTCAACACTATAAACATATGACCATTTACATCATTGTGTAGTGACCCCCTCTTCATCACCATAGTCTTGTGGAAATGTCTACAGTCTATGTTGCTGTTTTTGTTGATCTTAAATAGCTCACCACAGTATCTCCACAGTGTCATCAACATAAAGTAAAGTCTTGTGTGTAAGAAGCCCTTGACGGGGGCAAAAGCACCCAGTTGTCCAATTGTCCTGACGCAAGTCGTTGTTGATCTCACTGTTGTAGGGGAAAGACTCTAGGGCTGCAGATAAGACTGTTGCCATGGTCCTGAAGGAGATACCAAGTAAGGCGTCATCCGAAGGGAAGCCCCTCCTCACGGTGACTACCAAGGTGGGCAGAACCATTGCAGAGACACCCCCCCTCCCCGTCTCCCCTGCTTCCCAATGGCAGTTCTTCCAATGTTGCTCCTAATGAAATAAATGGCCTTGGGCATCCTATTTCTCACCTCTACTGTCTACTAACTCAATCTTTCAACCTCATGACCCGAGTGTCTAACAATATTATGGAACAGCCAATGTTGATTTCATTTCCGTTCTAGCTGCTCTATGGGGTATAAAGCTCTCCTTCCCTCCGATTATTTACACACATTTGACAATAAATTATGAATGAAAGAATAGCAAGTGATTCTGGTTAAAACATCTTCTTACGAGTCAAAAAGTGCTAAACTCTACAGATTTAGCCTCTTTTTTTGTCTATTTCAATTAACCTCATTCCTGGCACCTTCTTCGCTAAACACTGACTGTGCATTTAGTGATTGAGCATTCAGAGTCCCAGAGGGCTTCCTGTAATTTCCTTTCGCGCTCCCTCACCCAGCGCTTATTAGGTCAGAGACACTTCCTTGTCAACGGTTTAAACCTCATAAGCAGCTAAACCTCAGTGAAAATATGTGCGCATTTTCCAAATGCTACATCTGGCAGCTATGTGACGTGGCTTTTCCTATAGGAAGCACTGCTGTATATTGCTGTATATTGCTTCTTTACTTCTCCCCTTTCTTTGTTTTGAAGTGTAGAAGTGTGTTTAGATGCAGCAGATGCCATAATAATGAGTGTTCTTGCTCTTGTGCTGTCCTTGAATGCTTTTGTGAACGCTTCGCTCTGTGTGTGTATGTGTATTCTTTGTGTTTTGGATTTATGTGTGTGATTGTAGTGTAGTAGTGTAGTGTGTTTTTGCTTGCTTGCTTGCTTGCTTAACTCTCCAAAGTCCTGCTTTTACTTTTTAACAATGAATTTGACAGACTCTCCAGAAAGGTAACCTCGAAAGAATGAATGAATGAACAAATCTGCAGAGATGTAGTTTGTCGTGAATGTTTTGCTGACAAAACAGCAAGTTCACACCAAACAATACAACTTGACCAATCAGCAACAAAGGAATGTTGAACACAGATAGGACATTTCCTAAAAAAAATAGGTCCACATTGTTATAATTTCAGTTATTGTGAGAGGGCCAGGGGTTTTCCCACCTCATTTGATTGAAAGAGAGCGTCTGTCCTTCAACGAGGTCAGAGAAGACCTGTGATTTTACATTTTTTCCTGGACATTTTCATTCAATTACGTTTTTTTTTTTTGTCTCACATTTTCTTTTAGTAGAAATTGAGGTCGTTATTTAAGTCCATATCACAATGGTATGAATCAAATACGAGAGCCAAATAAAGATCTCTTTAGATCTCTGATGGAAACGGAATGAAACTTCGCCATGTTGGAAACTCCAAAAACACGAATGTCCATACGTATATGATATTTTAAACTGATAATTTCCTCTACGTTTTACGTTTGGTTAGCGCTGCTGTTTGTAGTCGTTGGTGCGTTCTCATGTGTACGGAGATATTTTTTAACACAAAGGACGTGTGGACAGATTTTTTTTAAATATCCATTTAGAAACATATCCATATACGTGTGGACAGGGTCTAAGGAGGCTTTTATTATGTGCTCCGTGAGCAACTTTCATTTAAATAAATAGGCAGCCATTTTGCCATAGCTCATCCACTCTTAATAGATCCATGTTCGACAGACTAAAAAAGTATATAGTGATTAAAAACACCGTTCTTCCTTAAATATTTAATGGACTTTGTAAAAACTTGAAGTATAAATCGGCAGGGCGTTTCACAGCTTGACAAATCAAAAACCGAATTTTTTTTTCTCACAATAACATGCTTGTATTGTATTGACAGCTCGCAGCAAGGATTAAAGGATTGAGAGCAGAGTTTAATATGTGACACTAGCTTTGTTGCCATACTCTCCAACAATAAAAT
>OMKR01074373.1:0-11700 GCA_900302355.1 Cyttopsis rosea
CCTTTACTACCATAGTGTATAAAGACAGTCTGACAATATTGTGAGTTTCCTGTTTTGAGTAGATTTTTTTTGTGTGTGTATATTGAAATATTATAACTAAGAAAATGTTGTTTAAAGTATCATTTCAGTGATTAAACTGACCTTTGTTACTGCGGGGTTTTCAAATAGAAAATACCAGCATTTAACCCAGTCTTAATAAATGGTGCTTTAACTTTTGTTTAAGTACAGTTTAATTGAATAGCCCTTTAAAATAAGATAAGATAACATTTTATTCATCCCAGAGGGTGAATTCAGGTTACAGCTTCATGGGTATAAGTTTACAGGTGCATATTCAAGTTCCCCAAATGGGTACATTTAATGCAGTTACAGAGAAGTTGTCAAGCCATGGCTTGGTCTCAGCTAGTCATGGAATTAAATCTGTACGACAACCATGGATACAAAACAGAAGGAGACATAGACTCACAACTATGTCTTCTTTTGGTTTTGGTTTTGGTTTCTATGCATGAAGTTTTAACTCAATATAAATACATAAACCTGCTTGTGTTTCTCTGTGCGGCCCTTCCTTAGGTTATGTTCTGCACACTGAACACTCACAAGGTGGACATGGAAAAGCTGCTGGGAGGTCAAATTGGGCTGGAAGACTTTATTTTTGCCCACATTAAAGGGCAGAAGAAGGAAATCGAGGTGTTTAAAGGGGAGGATGCCCTGGGACTGACGATCACAGACAACGGAGCTGGATACGCTTTCATCAAGGTGAGAATTGTAAAAAAATATACATTTCCTGAATTTCCCCCATTGACCATGAAAGTGTTATCCGATCTCCTATACAAATACGTATCTATGTCATTGAAACAAATGTGTTGTGTAATAATAAATGACAGGCAGTAAGTGATCAGATTGTATTTTCACTGCACTTAATCTATATTTTAAATTTTTTTAGAGAATCCGAGAAGGCAGCATCATCCACCAGATTCAGGTCATCAACGTCGGGGACATGATTGTGTCCATCAACGGCCACGGTCTGATAGGCTGTCGACACTATGAGGTCGCCAAGATGCTGAAAGAGTTGCCCAGAGGGAAAGACTTCACCATCAAACTGGTGGAGCCTCTCAAGGCCTTCGGTGGGTGGAACATGGAGCCAAGTCGACATATGGCTGCTAAAAAAATGTATTATTCGGAACTTGTCAGCAAAGCAGTAAAAAAAAAAAAAACCTGACATTAGGGTTTCCTCTGAATGGAAAGTTGAGCCACTCCCCAGGCACCATGCTGCAGCTGGGAACCATCGGGACATCGACTTGTGAATAAAAAGATTGTATTGTTAAGAGAGACCTGGCCAAGAAAGCAGCAGACAAGTTTAGACAATACACATCATAATATGAACATGAATGAGAATTTTTTTTAATTTATTGCAAAGATTGTAGCAAAAATACAAAACAATACATCATACACAAATCAGTTATGAAGCGGAAATTGTCCATGAAAGATGTACAATAGCACAAATAAAAATACAAGAAGGGAAAAGAAAAATAAATTGCACCAAATTCAACACACCCACATCCTTGGGTTCCCAGCAATATACCCGCCAAGTGTGAAGTAGATCAGATGAACGGTTGTCGAGATAATCGAAGGGCAAACATACACAGAGATTCCTTCCTTTAGTAGATAGAAGATGGATAACATTTACACCTTGAAATGGAAATCTACGAGGTAAACAATTACTCTCCTGCTTCATTACCCATAGAACACGCCCCTGTCCTTTGCTTATTTCACAATATACCGGCCCGCTACAATAAGCTTTTCTTCCATTGCATCCCATGTAGACATGATCGGCCAAAGGTCCGGAGGGTCCAGGTCTGGATCGGGGGTGCAGCTGGGGACCGGCAGGGGAACCCTTCGCCTGCGCTCCAAGGGTCCTGCCACAGTGGAGGAGCTGGTGAGCGTGTGCAATCAAGCTTTGTATTTTTTTGTTTTTTTTCTTGTTCTTGTGAGTTTTTCAGTTGAATCAGAAGAGTGTTGTGGATAAAATGTAACATGCAATTACATTTTTTTTTGTCACTGAGTGTTTTATTTTCTTCACTTTGCCAGCCATCTGCATTTGAGGAGAAGGCCATTGAGAAGGTGGATGACCTCTTGGAGAGCTACATGGGCATCCGAGACAGTGAGCTGGGTGAGAGCCAAAACCGCAGTTTAAAGCACTTCCACGTTGGCTTAAACACTTAATAGAACAGTTGCCACTGATTCAGTATCAGCAGAATGGTCTTTGATCTCTTTCGCTTTCTTTTTTCCTTCCTTTCTTTCTCCGTCAGCGGCAACAATGGTGGAGTTGGGGAAGGACAAAAAGAACCCAGATGAGTTTGCTGAGGCTTTAGATGAGACCCTGGGGGACTTCGCCTTTCCAGATGAATTTGTTTTTGACGTCTGGGGCGCCATTGGTGACGCTAAGGTCGGGCGGCTGTAACCATGGAAACCAAGGGACCAACCTGTGTGAGTGTGTGCGTGCCTGTGCGTGCGTGTGTGCGTGCGTGCGTGTGTGTGTGTGTGTGTGTAAAAAAGATTTACACCCATAACAAACGGCACTCCTAGGAGTCATTACACTACCGTCAAGACTCTTCTTTTTTTCCCTTCCCTTGTGTACTTCTACTTTTAATGTGGATTGTACTCGTTTGGGAGACTCTTTTTAGAGGAGCAGGATGTGGTGTTGCAGCGTGTGGAAGACGCTGTGGGAGTCTCGCCTGCTGGGCGACTGGACCGGACAAACGTTGTGTCCAAAACGCTGAGGTCATTCCACTCGGGCTGCATGTGTTGGTTTTTTTTGTCTCGCTTCTTAAAAAGCAGTACAGCACAAGTCTCAAGTGTGGGAGAAAAGAATGACTGGCTAAAGCAAAGTGAATATCTGAGTCTTAGTAAAAAAAACAAAAAAACAAGTGATTTTTCCTCTTTGCACTGTGTTGCACTGCGCTGTATTAGAAAAAGAAAAAAAAAAAGGAAAACCAAGGAAGCTCCACTGTACCTCACCTGGGCGGCGGCCTCTACAAAGCATCGCACACAAGCCGAGCCTCCACTCGAGCCCCGTCCCCACGTCCCACGGTGCGTCTCCGTTTCTGACCACTCAGTGTTCACGCCGTGGATCTCCACTCTGCGGATCATGTGCTGTTACGTTCCTTATTACCTAGTTTCTTATTATTTTCCACGAGGAAGCCTGTGGGTTTTTTAATACTTGAGTGTAGACTTGTCGTGGTTACAGAGCAAACAACTTGTTCGCCGACACTCCATGCTGTGAGGAAGATAAACTGCACAGAGAGAAAAGCAGCACATTACTCTCTTTTAAGTTTATACCAAAAGGATCTATGCCGGTGTTGAGGAAAAACAGTGTTACTTTACCCTGCTGTAGGATTATTAATATATATATATATTTCTTTTTTAGAAAGTGAAGGAGAATGCGTACCTGGATTGTGTAGACTTTTTTTCTTTTTACCTAAAGTGATTCACTTGAAGCCAGAAGAAGGCAGTGGTTTTATCTTGTATTGAACTGTCTTAATTATTTTTAAAGCATTACTGAAAGCAGTATTCAAAGACCATGTGGTCATAGGAAGTAAGTTAAAATAAAAAGTAAGGAAACTAAAAATGTTCTGTTCTACTACTCTTATGCAAATATGCATTTCTAAGGAAATGCATCGAAGAATACAGAGCATCGTCAGTGGACGTCTTAAGACACACCAACCACTACTACAACTCATGTGTTTAACATAACTCTGGTGTGATTGTCTGAATATCAAATTATATTCACATGTATAAACCTTTTTTTTGTAGTCAATGGTTTGTTTTTGTCATTCTTTGATGCTCATGAGTATACCTAATGGGTTAATGTAATGGCTGATACTAGAACACTGTAACACAAATAAGAACATCAACATATTGATGGCTTTCTAATGCACTGTTGTCAAAGTCCAGTTGTGATGGCAATAATAACAACAATGACATTTTCTGTTGTCTTTTGTTTGTTAAATGCGTTAGAGTGAATGTTCGATCAGAGCCCACTGACACGTCACTCCATTGAAGGTGGTTGGGTTCATATGGTGATATGCTATGTTGTTAATGTTTTCCTGTTCATGGGAACTGAGGACAAGCAATATGACTTATTTATATTTATATAACACCTGTTTTAAGGACCCGTATGTCTGTCTGTTTATTCCCACTACCCTGATAATGTCTGTTGACGAGTTTTTGACATTTAGTATAAACAATAATTAACAATATGTAACTGTACACTTAATGTCTCACATTTCTCACAAAGCCAAACTGAGGAAATTCAGACTTAAGAGGAATTTATTAAGTATAACCAAATAATGTTTTTTGACTTAACTGCTCACTATTCACATTGGCATTGATAGCTGTTTGCCAACTCGCATATGAAAACACTTTTCAAATTCGATCTCTATAAAACCTCTTCTGTAATTCCGACAGCTTTGGCAGGGAAAGGATTGCAAACCTCTATTTACACGAGGCGACGTGAACCTGTTCTTCAAGTCCCTGTTGATGCAAAGCTCAAAGTCCTACACCTCTTGTGGCCAAAATGCTCTGTTCCCTCAAACGGCCGTCCAGTCTCGCCTTGTTAGTGCAGCGAGAACAAAGCTGAGAGGTGTCTTCCGCCTTCAATGTGTAGGCTCCTCATTGCCTTTGAGAAGAAAGACTACTTTGAACAGAAGCTGCCTGCAGAGAGGAACCTACCATGGCTCTGCGTCCGCGTGCTTCCTCCCAGCCCGGGAAGCTCTCCTTCCTCCAGAATCCCAAAGTAATCTCGGCACTTAGGCCACGAGCCGTTTCCTCCCGGTCCGGCTCCATGCTGGAGGAGGAGTTGTCCTGCCCCGTGTGTTGCGACATCTTCAGGGAACCGGTGGTGCTGAAATGCAGCCACAGCTTCTGCCGGGCCTGCCTGCAGCAGTTTTGGAACAAGAAGAAGGCCAGGCGCGAGTGTCCAGTCTGCAGGAGGAAGTGCTCCCTGACGGAGCCCACGGTCAGCTTGGCCCTAAAGAACGTGGCCGATACCTTCGTGAGGGAGCAGCAGCGGCAGGCGGATGGATCCGGCGCAGGAGCAGCAGGGGACCAACCGGGGATGGCTGAGGTCAAATGTCCTGCACACGGGGAGGTTCTCAAGCTCTTCTGTCAGGATGACTTTGAAGTAATCTGCTGTGTGTGTCACACCTCCAAGAGGCACCAGGGCCATCGTGTTTGTCCCTTAGAAGAGGGGGCCCAAGACCTCAAGGTAAGGCTCTCCTTCAGCTTCTGTTCAGTTATTATTAATGCTTACTGCAAACTGAAGGCCATAGTTAATGATGTCCCGTTGAAAGTAGAAGTGTACTGAACAAAAGATGCATCTTCATACACCCCAAAGCAAATCTCTGAAAGAATTCCTATGAATATATAAATGTTCTGCAAAGTTAAATGAAGTGCACTGTGGGTAATTGCTCCCAAGTGCTGCTGCAAAACCACTGAAAGCTTGTCACTAACATGCGTGGCACTTCCTTGAAGTTAGGAAACGTGAATCTAATCATCTCCCACCTAGCTATATGTCACATGGACCTGTCTTAAAATTCAGTGTCAAAGCCACCTGAAGATGTTGCACTTGTAACTCTCACTCCGTTCTTATCCCTCCTGTCCTTCCTCCCACAGGAGGAGCTAAGGAAAGAGCTGATTCCTCTCAAGAAGAGCCTGCGGCACTTGTATGAGGCCAAGCAGGAGTATGATGACACAACCGTACACATCAAGGTATCAACAGACACAAGCCGACCTCACGCTAGAGAACCAGCATGCTAATGCAACAGCTTGTTGGAGTAAACACACACATCACCCCCTCACTGTTGTGGCAACACCTGAAGGAATACTTGGAAATTTTCTGTTTTACCTTCACACATGAGAGGGCACTTTAGAAAGGGCTCTTGAGTATGTTTCAGAGATGTGAAGTATGTTTAAAGTGGTAATCCGTAGGGTTATTTTGTTGAAGAAAAAAATGCTCCTCTACATTTCCATTGTTGGTTTTGGAAACCCCAAAAAAAACGACCTTGGAATGAAAAAATATATATCCTCACCACCTCAAGTGACCAAGAAAAAAACACTTTTCATTGGAATTCTGGGTAGTGTAATCCACCCAACACAGACAATCTTATGGATTTCCACTTTAAGCATGCTCAACATTCGTCCACTAACCAGCCTGTGTCTGTGTGCGTCAGAACCAAAGTCAGGCCACAGAGCGACAGATCAGGGAGGAGTTCGAGCAGCTTCGCCTCTTCTTCCAGAAGGAAGAGACGGCCCGGGTGGCAGCCCTGCGGGACGAGGAGGAGGAGAGGAAGCAGCTGGTGAAGAAAAAGACAGATAACCTGACTCGAGACATCCTCACGCTCTCTCACGCCGTCATCGCCGTCGAGAACGAGATTGCGTCCAGCGATGCTTCGTTTCTTCAGGCAATGAACACCTCCGCAATGTCAATATTAGCTCTTTCTTGTCATTTTTGTGACTTGACAAACATAACGGAAAGTTTGTGTGACGCGCTCTCTTTTTGATTTCAGAATTACACAAACACCAAGAAAAGGTGAGTTGTTTATGTTGAGACTATTTTCTTGATACGTTCCCTTTGATGTATCTGTTCATCTATCCATTGGACTGTTTTGGTTGACCCTTCATCGTTCTCGCAGGGCTCAGGTCACCCTGAAGGAGCCAGAGAAGGTGTCAGGAGCTCTCATAAATGTGGCCAAGCATGTCAGTTCCGTCAAGTACCAGGTGTGGGAGAAGATGGTGGATCTGGTCCAATACAGTGAGCAAGCCCCTCTTAAAATGTGTGAATCCTTGCCTTTTTCTCTTGAATAACCCCTCTAATGGCTGACCGTTTCCCGCCTTCATCAGCGCCGGTCACTTTGGACCCCAACACAGCCTACTCCTGGCTGTCCTTGTCCAAGGACCTAACCAGTGTGGCCAACGGCGGAGCTGTCCAGCAGTTCCCGGACAACCCAGAGCGCTTCGGCCACTTTGTGTTCGTGCTGGGCTCCGAGGGCTTCACCTCAGGCCGCCACGCCTGGGAGGTGGAGGTGGGCGACAAGGTGGACTGGATGCTGGGCGTCGTCAAGGAGTCCATCAACAGGAAGGGCCGCATCTCGGGCTGCCCGGAGGGCGGCTTCTGGATGATTTCCCACTGCGAGGGCGAGTACTCGGCCATGACGCGTCCCAGCACGAGCCTGCAGCCGTGCGGGGAGCTGACCAGGGTCCGGGTGCAGCTGGACTACGACTCTGGAGAGGTGACCTTTTCCAACCCGGTCAACATGACCCCCATCTACACCTTCAATGATTTCTTCACCGAGCGGATGTTCCCCTTCTTCTGCCCGGGAGCCAACATCAATGGCAACAACCCCGACCCTCTTAAGATCTGCCCTTCGAAGGTGGCCGTGTGGAACAGCGCCACCTGGTGACCTTATACTCCAAGACGTGAAAAAGTGTCAACAAACTCTTCAAGCTTCAGTACTGCAACTTTAATCAGACAGAGTTATGGTGTTTATATATGGTGCTCGTACAGGTATATATGTTAGAAAACATGTCGTTAAAATGGGTTTTGTGTTGTGGTAACCAGCAGAATGGATGTTTGGCACTACCAGGCCAGAGGTTTGCCCTTATAGTCCAGGAAGGCTCCATTCTGCTGCTCTGTCAGGGAGACCATGACACGCAGCAGCCCTTCCACACTTTCCTGGGCATCAATCTCGCCCTGGTGGTCACAAAAAGCACATTTAACATTCATTTTTCCACTGGTTGATTTTCTCCAATAAGTATTAATGAGGTTTAAAGGGGCAGTGTGTTGAATTTAGTGGCATCTAGCAGAACGGACTTGGAAGAAATGGAATATAATATTCATAAGTAATACTTATTTCATGGGATTATACACCAATTAATACATACATATTAAATATGTATTAATTGGTGAAGGGACAAACCAAACACTGGCTCTAGAGAGGGTCTTTCGTGTTATTCACGAGTTTCGTGGTCACCGTAGCTTCTCCACAGAGGGGAATTCAAATGGTTGCAATCTGCAACCTCACCACTAGATGCCACTAAATCGTACACTGCAACTTAAAAAATATATATATTTTAACATGTCTCTTAACTTGCAAATGCTTCTTTCTCTCCTTTCTGTAACTTGGATTGATTCAACCATGCTTTTTTTTTCCATTGTCATTTCAAATAATGAAGCATGTTACACACAACACAATAGAGGCTAAATAAAGCACTGGCCCCGCTAATAACCCACGCTCTGATTCAGTCTGTTTATCTTATAAAGGACTATAAACTACTCCTGACTCACCCGTTCTCCACCCATGTCGGTTCGCACCCAGCCAGGGTGAAGCATAGCAAACAGGATCTCGTCCTTCCTGAACTCCACCGAGGAGCACAGTGTCAGCATGTTCAGCCCTGCCTGCAGAGAGAGAGAGAGAGAATGAGGCGGGATTTTTAAATAAAGAGATCCTGAAGAACAATTCGGAGGAGGTTAAAGTTCACAGGCTAAATGGATTTGGATGGAAGATGAAATGTCATTTTAGGTTGTGGGCCAGATTGGACTAAACATCTCTTCATACGGGGCCGGGTTACTTTTTCTTTGGTTGGAGGTTCGCCTGCATGTGCACAAAGACAAGTTAATTGTTGGAAAGTTGGAATCACGCAACAGAAGTGGAAATAGGCAACAACTCACTTGATTCTCCCTTGATAGAAAATTCCAAGTTCTTTTATATATTATATGTAAAAAAATAAACCGTCAAAGAACACCGCCGTATCACCCCACCAGGGGCCGGTCGGTGGTTGTAGGAACTGCCTGCCTTGCTGATGCGGTATGAGACGGCAGGGAGGGAGCTGAACGTGTCCCTCGCTGCGGCGATGGAGCCCATCACGGAGGAGATGTTGATAACAGCCGCCTTGCTGTAGGACATTCCTTGTATCCCACTGGCCTTCGCCGCCGCTTGGAGGTACGGCAGGAACTCCTGATGAGGAAGAGGAGCGACGTCAGAGATGGAGAGGGAGAGGGAGAGGGTGGAGGAGGTGGTGTGATGAAATTTTTCGGCAAGAAAGGTAAATCTTGTACTCTCGTAATCTGAAGGTTGCCAGTGGGATTTGCTCTGAATATTTTTGCGTAGGATATATACAGACGAAGAAGGAGAAGACTGACATTACTCAGAGAGAGAGAGAGAGAGAAAGGGGACCATGAGGAACAGGCAAACGGCAAGAAAAAATATGGCCCCTTCATTCAAAGAGAAACGCATAATGACTGGTGATGGAAATCGCTGTGTTTACACTGAAAACATGAAACACCACCGAGCGCAAACACTGGAAACAAATATTAGACTGGAGTGACTGGATCACCTCAAAACACTTAAAATGTACATACACTTTGATCTGAGTCAAGAAAAACCCCCAAAAATAAAAAGGATTTCTGAATACGATTAAAAAAAAGACAGCGGCCTGCTCTCACTTTGGTGATGCTCATGGGCCCCATGACGTTGGTGTTGAACGCAGCGTGCATGTCCTCCGGGCTGGTGGTCAGCACGCTGCCATGGGCAAGGACCCCCGCGTTGTTAATCAGCAAATTGAGCCCCCCCACCCCCAGCAGAGCGCTGACCTGCTGGGCGCACCGCTTTATGCTGCCGATGTCCGCGGCGTCTGACGGAGAGAGAGAGAGAGAGAGAGAGAGAGAGAGAGAGGGGAACACCTGCAGCGGTCAATAGCGGACACTCAGAAAACCACCAGGACACTGGGCCACCGATGCAGCCGGGAATAGTCTGCGGACATGTGACGGAAGAGCGCTATTGTAAGACACAAGTGGGCCAAACGCAGAGAAGCCGACCTAGGCGGAGGACCGTGATGACACCGGGGTGCCTCTGTGACAGCGCCTGCAGGTCCTGGGGAAACAGAGAACAGCAGAAGTTTGGTGAAGTTCAGAAGTCGGCCTTCCCGCCGTTGGAGATCCGCGGCACCACATTCAAAGCAGCCCACCTGGCCTTTGGGCCCGTCCGGGTCCCTGCAGCAGGCGAACAGCTGGTGGGCCGAGGTGGAGGAATGGACGGCCGCGGAAACGGCCTCTGCCAGTTGCTTCACCATCTCCAAGCCCAGGCCTCTGTTGGCTCCTGTGATCAGCACGTTGCGCGGTGGGGCCGCCATTTCCCCCCCTGTCCTGTCCTGTCCGGTCCGGTCCGGTCCGTGGAGCGGCTTTTTTTGTGGAATGTTTTTTCTGAAACCAAGCCCCTCCCACCCTGTCGGATGACTGGCTGCTGTTCAACACACTAGGTCACCAGACCAGTTCAGTTCAGGGCGAAGCGGTTCATTTGCAGCGGCTTGTTTGCAGCTCAGCCTCTGGGGAAATCCAGTCAATTGGTTATGACTGCAGACAAACACGCCATGGACGACCTATGAACTGGAAAACATTGCTTTTCAGTTCCCAAGTGATGTATTATTTTATCTCATTAGTTAATGTTGTGAGCAGAACGGTGTCCTCGTGTTCATTTTTGTTTCCCAGCCCTTGTGATAGATACATGTATTTGAATTTCCACAAATGAAAAGCGCCACAAAAGGGGAATAAATACAAGCAGCGTATGAAAAACACCGATGCAAGACGGCGACGGTGACTAAACGCGGCCTCCGCCGGGAAAGAGGGCAAATCGTATCAGCGAATAAAAGCCAAACGAGGGGACTGACTTATGGACACATGCTGTATTTCTTTGGGAAGATCTGAAAATAGCGGTGTGTGCTCGGAATAAAAATCAATATTTTGCGCTGGGGCAAGACTACAAGTAAATCATTAATGGAAAAACAATGATTTTTCGATCTGCACCTTTAAATTGGGCACTGATATAATACTTTGGTTTCCTTGTTATTTTGTGATGGTGTGTTTTCTGGTCCTTTCGGAATTGCAGTGTGCAGATTTTCTTCAGATTTCCTATTTCTCTCTCCTTACGGGAAATAGACGTGTTGTCACCCACCGGCCATAACATAAGCCTTGATCTAATAACGGCTTCTACACACACACACACTAACAGACAATGCTTTATTCTTAATGTGCATGTGTGGGCGCTTGCTCGTATGTCTGCAGAGAAGACTGAAATGAGTCATCACAAGCATTTAGGAATGTGCACATTGTGAGAAAATCACTAATAACTGTCTTCTGGCTTTGTTCATAAATTCCTAACATGAAGAGTCACTGCTCATTAGAAAATCTGAAATAGATTTAGCAGTCGTGCACATGCATTCAAACACACACATACACACACACGCACACTATTACAGCAGATAAAGAACCACAGCTTTCGATACTTACAACACAGTGTGAGTCACACACTGATGCTGCATTGAAGCCAGAAATAGTCTTGGTCCATAAAGCTTTGACAAATCAGACAAAAGCTACGATTGATGTCATAACCAAGTGACTCAACTACAGTAAGTACGTTATTTTATTGAAAATATTGTGACCGTGTTGACGGAGGGACAATATACATTTAAATCCTGCCGACATCTGCATGGATTGACACGGAAATCACAGAGACAGTCGTAACGGCAGGTTTTTTCGGGACTGGCTGTAATATTTACATGTCTTCCTTTGATGCAACGACACCAGGAAGAGGCAGAACGGCCGAACCACACTCAGGCCTTTTTGGGACAGAGACTGGCCGGCCTTGGCAT
>OMKR01074374.1:0-10291 GCA_900302355.1 Cyttopsis rosea
AGTCATCGCTCCCAAGGACACCTCCCCACGGGGGCCGTCAGCCCAATTCCTGGAGGGCCACGAGTGTCTCTGGGTTTATTTTCTCTCCCCCGTTGCTTGGAGAGTCTCGGGACTCTCCGCTGACCGGCGTCCAACGGAAACCTCCCGTTCGTGTCAAAAAAGAGATTAGAATTCTGAACTCTGTTACAGCTACATTGTCCAAGGGAGCTTTGACAATCCCGGTTCCGTAGCTCGATGGTCGGGTCAAATCGACGCGCGTGTGTGTGTGTGTCCACATGTGTGTATGTGCTGTGTGTGTACACGCTCTGTCACGGTGTTGCCGGAGGTTAAAGTTTGTGGTTTCGTAACAATTGGTCCGCGCCGGAGACGTTGGAAGGTTGCCGGTTGCTTCGGCCTTTTAGAATTTTACTCAACGACTCGTGCAGGCGTCTCTTTTCATTTCTGTGTTTTAAACTGCAGAGGGCTGTTGCAAAAATGCGTCGTATTTAATTTGGCGCCGAAAGTGGAGACGGTGAAGCGAGACTCAATTCTATCGGTTTTCATATTGCGTTAGATAGGGGGTGTCTGAGACACCATTTTCAAATATGTAAATATTCTAATTTTATTTGTATTATTTGTGGAGGGATAGTACTGTTTGCCGGGTTCGTGTTCCTGGGATTTGTGGACGTTTCAGGGAGCGCGGGCTCAGCTCGTAGATCGACCGTCTGATGATGAAGATGAGGCTGATCACACGTTACTCGCACTGGTCGTTGAGTTATAGTTTGAGTCATGTCCCATAAACGGTTCTGTAAATTATATCGATTCAGACTTTATTTATGCAGCATATGATACTTGAATACTGGATACTGCTTTGAAACACACACTCCGCAGTGGAGATGAGTGAGGATGAGGAGGAAGAGGAGGAGGAGTAGAGTAACTAGATACTGGAGGACTGTGTTTGCTCAACTGGCTCAGGATGTGGACGACGTGGGGGAAATCCCGGCGTACCAGGCACAATACGCCCACGGTCAGTCGAGAAAACTCAATGGACAGATGGACGTTTTGGGATTCCATCCGAGCCATTTTGGTCTCAGACCAGTCTCTTTGAGTCTGGTAGTGTAAACGGCCCGTCCCGGTCACTTCTCTCCCCCTTCTCTTTGCTTTGGCTTTCGATGCACTGGACTGGACACATTCTCGAGGGCAATACTCACGGGCAAAATGACGGGGTTTCTCCAGCATACGTGGCGGGGTTTTGGGGGTTGGACCTGGCTCTCTCATAATTCTGGGTCAGTGACAAGGGTTTGATCATTTTTTTAATCACGGTGCCATTGAAACCTGTTTCTGATTTTCCTGGGGAAAGAGTTCAGACGCTTATAAAGATTGAAATATAAGCTCACCATATTCCTAAAGTAGCGCTGGCTTGTTGGTATGTCACTGTTGAAAGAAGGCGACGAATGCCGTGGATATACCGTAACTCATCATGTTTTACCTCATGGACATTCTTAGTTACTTTCAAACGCTGAGGAAATACGTGCCGTAGCCTCTTAAGATCCAACCTTTTTCTGGCAACACAAATGTGCAATATTTGGTTAGATATAGCCTCGCGTGTGTCAGCGTGAGGGCGTGGCCGCTGTGGGTTTTTATCATTGGATCCGTTTCCCTTGGGGTCAGGACCAGCACGGCACCAGGGATCCATCTCCTGGGAAGGAGGTTTGGTTCTTGGTTACGTCGGGTTGGGTCATGTAGCAAAAGACTGTCAAACGCTGTATAACCAAAACCCTTCCAGGACACTTTTGGGGATGTGAATGGTTTGCTTTCTTCCAGTCGACTGGAGAACTGTGCCGAGAAACTGTAACAATGACTCGCAGAAACCGCGATGCCTGATTTGAGGTGATATTTGGGGATGTTGACATCATGTTAAAAGAAAGTTAACGCTGGTTATCGATTCTACCAATGATCACAAGAGCACCTGTCGCTTTTTGATTCCTACCTATGTTAGAAATGATATGGTAACCTACACTGACTAGTTGCTAGAATGAGACTGATAGACACTTATCCAATATTCAGACATATTGACACTAAAATTGCAAATGGGGATTATTCATGATCAAGATCATTATACATCATACATCATCATGTTTTTAAAATATTTTTATTAATTTTTTATTTATTTATGATGGTATTTATATATTTGCTGGTTCATACAGATGACAAGCAATTATTAAAGCTGTCAAAACACAACATTGTAACAGACACTCATAAAAGCCTGTAAAACCAACAAAAAAGAAAGATAATGACGCCAAATGCTCCTCCGTTTATCTGTTGGATGGATTTTCAGACATTTGGGTGAAGTTTGATTCAAGGTGCTGATGTCGCTCTTTTGCAGTAAATGTATTTTTATGCAGAAAAGGTCACATGGTAGAGTAACTGAGAGAACTAACAATGGGAAACATCACCCTGCCATCGCTTCACTCCCATTTTAACCCTTTAAGTTCCCGAGGGGATAAACGGTGTGTCTGACCCCCGTCGATCATGAATGGATTTTTTGGATTTCTCTGCATTTCGTGGTTCTACCTGTGCAACTGTTTGAAACTCCCGGTTCACACAGGGACCTTTGTGTTTTATCTCTCACTTTTCTATTCTATTCTCTCACTTTTCTATTCTCTTCTCTCAGTTTTCTATTCCTGCACTGAGGGGCGTGTGCTTCCGCTGAGCCCCCCTCCTCCTTTTTTAACATATTACCTCACCTCCTGCCTTAGTTCTGATTTATTGAGATGATTGTAAATTAGTTTGAAACAACAAACTTCTCCAATCATTTGTTTCTGAAGTAAAATTAAAAAAAAAAGATGACGACGACGATGATGAGGAGTAAGTGAAATACTATATAATATAATAAATGGTTTTCCTTTATTTTTGTACGTATGTGCTGTGCACAGCAGTCAACTGTATTCATGAAATGATAATAAAAGATGTTTTGTAAAAAAAAAAAAAAAAGCTGTTGTGTTTTTTTCTTAAGTGTAGACTTATTAAGTTTTTTTCATTGAATAAGCAAATGGATGAACTAAAAGTGAGAAATATAAATACAATAAGTGAAGATAAACTAAAAATGGTTTAGGGTTGTAAACATTGCACTTTTAAAGAGAATTTACAATTAATATTTGCGAACTACAAAATAACCACCATCAAATTACCACAATTTCAAATGGTTCGAATGCATCTCTGGCGCCATCTTATGGCCAAACCGAGCACCTGCACCCACGCAGCGTGTGGACAGATAGAGGCAGGGACGGATTTTTCACAATGGGGCCCAGAGAGAAGAGGCTCAAACACCAATTTATATAAACTTTCAGTGGTGTACACAGAGCATTTTAGGGGCATTATGAACACCTGAAACACTATTTTCTGCAATCTAGAGCACCCAGAGGGGAGACAATGACCGTGACCAGGTTGTCCCTCTCAATGGACAGTGGCATAAGATCTGGTAGTCTTCTATCTTAAGGGAGCAGGGCCGGTCCTAGCCTTTTTGGAGCCCTAGGTGAGATCTGTAGAAGGTGCCCCCCCTTAGGCCCCTCAACGTGCATGTACCACAAAATTTCTTACAGGTGCAGCCACCCTCCCATGCACACTGCATACCTCACCGCCCAAACTCCACCCAACCTACCGTCCGATGCTGCCACCTCACCTCAACCCAACTCAACCCCATTGACAAAACATTAGTCTTAACTCAAAAATTGAGTTTCAGGGACCTTTATTCATGCTTTCTGGTGAATTCTTATTTAAAATAAAATGACAGATCCATGGTGTGCAAAACCAATAGGCTTGTATGTTACATGCACTAAATTACTTTTGTTTTACTCAAGGGCTCGGGTGAGGGGATTACTTTACTTGAGGAAAGCTAGATTTGTTTTTAAAATGGATTTAGTTGCCTCGTTATTTTGTGATTTTCTTAAACCATCTGTGGTTTTATTTAAATAGATCATTGATGCAATTAATTCCAGACCCATCCGTTCACTCTCTCCCACACCATAGATTAAATGCCGTCTCCTCTGATGCTGGTGGAGCCCAACTAATCATGTGTCTGCCTGCCTTCGGCATCTTTTCCCTCAGCTTTTCAGCACCACCTTTACATTCTTTACCTTGCTTGTTATCCAATTTGGGGCAGCCAAAAATTTATTTTTCTTAAAACATATAAATTTACATCTGGGGGCGCCCAATATCTTTATATATTATATTCCAAAAAAAAAAAGAAACTATATACAGTATATATTTTTCCTCTTCTTGGCTTGGGAGATTTGCTCAGGGCTGGCCCTGCCTTAGAGGTCACTACACAATGTTTTGACTATCGTAGGGGCAATATAATAGAGATGATGTTTGACTGAAAGCTAGAGACCTGTTAATGTTAAACTTCATATGACATTTCAGGTCTGTGACAGAAAGCTTCACCTTTTGTATATGTTTGTTATAAGCACCACGCTGCCGGGTCTCCTTCACACGGGCACCCTGGTATCCGGGCGCTTATAAGCCTGCCCTTGGGGTGCCGCCTTTCAATAGCTCGCTCAGCATCAAACCCTGAACTCCCCGAAGCAGAAGTCCTGATGATCCAGAAACTTATCTCTTCGAGCTAATGAGTCTTACTGAGCTTGGTCATCTCCTCCAATCATCTGATTAAAGAAACCTCCATTCTGATGAATCAAGATTTGAAGAACCAAAGTTATACAGTTAACTGGAACTACCCTGGCCTTCAATGGGTCCTGAGCACATTTAGTAGAAGAGAAAAAACCCACATCCTCTGAAAAACTGTGAGTGGTACTGTTTTAGTAAATGAGTTAGCCGGTTTATCGACCCACTGTTTAAATAGACCTGTTGGACTTTCTCCTCCTCCTCTACTCACTGCCCTGTCCACAGCTCCAGAGCTCGTCCTCCACTCTGCAAGTGCAGCATCTCCAGTGACCATGCGGTCTCTTCTCTTCGCTCTGATCCTGGCCGCTATCCCCCTGAACGTACCGGTGGATTGTACGACCGGCGTCCCTGAGATTGAACACTTACCACCACAACCAGACCAGCACCGCAGGCGATCCACCGCCACGGGACGTTTCCCTCCGAAGCTGAAGGGAAGAAAAGGCATCAACCAAGACTCTCTAGGTAGGATTCAACTTTTCTTTTTTCCCTTCATTCCCCTCGCCCAACAAAGGTTTATTCAGAGTTCAATCTTCAGGTTTATTTAGACTAATTTACCTGCAATTTCCCTATTTCTGACAGTGTATCAAACCCTTTTCTTTTTTCAGTTTTTTTACCGGTGACGGCCAACTTTGTGTCAATATTTGATTTGAGAGGGAAGCGGTTCCTGTGCAGGGATTCAAAAGCAGAGTGGCAGCACAACCACGTGAGTATCCTGTGGATGTAGTTCATAGCAGTAAACTTCATTTTAATCACTTGAGTTTATACTCATTAGTTTCCCCCCTGTTCCCTAACCAAACAGAGAAGAAGGAATAAGGCAGAGTGTCTCTTCAGGGACATTCGTCAAGGCCTGGAGCTCCAAGGGGACGCCTACTACTGGCTGCCACTGGAGGAGGCTGCTGGTCTTACTGGTCTTACTGGTCGTCCGGAGTCGCCCAAACGCTCCCCGGCCCTGCTGGAGAGGCTCCGGGACCCCCTGGTGAGCAGGCGGAGGAGGTCAGAGTCCAGTCCAGGTCATCTCGCCAAGGACCCCGTGGAACAGGACCCCGGGCTGTCCGAGCAAGAACAGGCCGGCGCTGTTTCCAAGGAGACGATCACGTCCTGCGACGACCCTTTGAAGGTGCTGCATTCCAGCGGGCCAGTCAGCCCCATCAAGACCAACATCGCAGACCGGGCAGAGCAAGAATAAGAAACTGGAGGGTGTTTTTACTTCAAAATCAATAAATTAATAGGTAAATATTTTTATTCAAGCATCTAATTTTCTTGCTTCTGTGGACTGTGCCAAATCCTTGAGGCACATAGAACGACTTGCAAGAGACCAAGGCGAGGGGTCATCTTGGCTTGTTATCCAGAGTAGGTGAAACATATTATATAGACGATAGATAATGAATAATACTGCTATTATCGTATGTACACTCGTACCGGTGTATGTTCAGCCTTAAAGGAAAAGTCCACCAATTTTCAACCCAGGCCTTATTAAAATGTTGGTTACCATCATTTAGAACTGTTCGTGGAATGCTTCACCATTGAGATTGAGAAACGTACTCCTCTGCTGCAGCTTCTCACTGTCCAATGGGGCAAAGTCTGAAGCCGTGAAAAAAGTTAAAATCTCCTTTTTGAAAACGAGAAGCTCACAATGAAATCACAGTTTTTATATGTAATAGAGTCGCACACCCTGCACGTTTTCAGGGTTTCATTGCCTCCCAAAAAGGAAGAGACTAGAAACAGGAACTATGCAATTCCAAAAAGTAAAATGTAATATTACTGTCAATTAAAACGTAAAAAACTCCAATAAGACACGTGTGACGATAACGCGAGTGTCACTTCACTTTAAGAAGCGGTACAACTTTGTGTTTCTAGTCTCATACTCCTTTTACGGTCCATTGCACTGCAAAAGCGGCAGCAGAGTGGTAGGTTTCCTAGTGAGTTTTTTCTAGGAACGGATATAAACGATGGGAACCAAAATTTCAGTAAGGCCTGTGTTGAAAAACGGCAAACCTATCCTTTCAATAATATCATTAGTTAACCCCGTAACAATATACTTGTCACAAATAGACAGTATGTACCTTCAAAGTCAGTTGTACGTGCGTGTGGGCGTGTGTGTGTGTGTGTGTGTGTACAGTGTGTGTGTGTGTGTGTGTGTGTGCCCTGACACTAAAATGTGCCTCAGCGTCCTGGTAGTTATGCAAGTTTGTTGATGCACTTTGAAATATTTGCACTGGGATGGTGGACTATTTCAGAGAACGTTGGACAAAAGTTTGATGAATGCCTAAATCTATAACAGTACATTTCAGAGATAAATAGTCACGCAAAGTCTCTTATTATGTCATTGTTTCTTATGCAGACCCCCTGTTTGAGTCGTCATTCTAACCTTTTGGGAGACGCAGGGTCGCACCTGTGTCCCCTTTGTCCTTTCACGTCTTTGGCCAGTTAAACTTTAAGCTGTTGTGTTGCCGGCCGAGGTGGAGCAATATCTGTGTTGCATCTGCAAAATGCATAAACAGTCAAGAATTATCCATATTTGTATAGAAATTGGAGAAATTGGACGATGGATAACGTCACTATTTATTACTATTGTCAAGCTTTACGGAAACACGTGTATGTGCGTATGCAAATTATTTATACGAAATATTAATTACCATGTCAAGCATGATTCAAGGATTATTATGTAGTCGATTTTACTTGATAATTTTGATTTGTTTAACTGTTCTGTGTTGCTGTTTAGTTCTGCTCAGTTACTTTCTCCTGTACCAAGGATTTTCATTTGACAAGAAGTCGTCGCTGTTTTTACTTTTTATTTTTACTGCAATAATTCATCTGTCGTTTTCATCCGTTTATATCCCAGATAAACTGTGTCAGGTGCTGGACACCGATAGCTACAGCACAAATATTTATTTATTGGAAAAAATAAAATACATAATGACTTATAGCCTACTGTATTTCTTCTTAATGCCTGATGCGCATGTTAACAGTTCCTAAAAGTACACAAAAAAGAGAAAATAAAACATGAAATTGACCCATAATAACACTTTGTTAACATCTACCCTTTATGCTGCTGATATGATATGGGCTATAACTCACTATAACTAGTCTCCTTAAAGAATCGACTTTCTAGTCACACAACAGAACAATGACGTCTTTAAATACAACGGTACAACTGCTTGGTATCATCACACATTTCATGCAAACTCTATATTGCAGGAAGTGACTGAATATGACTGGATAGTCAGAATCAAAGCAAAAACTGTATGGACTTATGTAAAGATTCATTTATTTATTTGTCTACACTCGATTTTCTACATAGGGACAATTTGCTGATTGATTATTCTACCAATAATCAAGTTCAAATCAAACTCTAACAGTGGGAGTAGGAGTTGAAAAGATGTTTTAAAAGATCTTCGATCAATCAGGTCGGGAAGCACCTTGAGTCTAGAGAGAAGCTACCATGTGGGCGATAGCACATAGGACATAAAACTCACAGTTCATTCAAAAAGCAAGCTACTATTTCACGCTATTTCGTGTAAAAAAATGTGAAGTAAGGGATAATGTCCAGCCAGCCAGGTCATTATGGCGGAATAACCCCCTTCATAGTGATACGAGACCCGATCACGCTGTCGGAGGGTTAGTTTGCGATCGTGACCGGCTGGCTGCCCATTATCTCTATTATCGCACGGAACACATTGAGACGGAATATCGATTTGAAATGATTTTATAATTAGTGAGCCTAGTTTAAGAGCTTTTGCTGAAGAAAATAGTCCACTGAGTGAAACAAGGGACGTGAAACCAACGGTCATTATCAACAGACAGCGGCCATTACTCAGAAATAAACTGACGGCTGATTACCGCAATTGACCAATCACAATGGAGTATTCCACAGAGCTGTGTAATAACTTTAGTTAATGCACCTTTAACATAACAGTCCTTATTCATCAAACACTATGTCCATCACTGGCTTTCTACTACTGACTGCTACTGAGTGGACAGAAGTAACCTTTTCTTTATCTGCCTAAAACTTGGCAGAACAACAATGTTCTTTTTTTCAAACCGCCAAACCCTGTACTTTTTGTCATTAGGTACGCTGACTTAAAACGGTTATGTAACCGGTAAACATAAAGCCGGGAAAAAGTACAATTATGTCCTGAAGTACTAAATATATCACCGCCTGAACGGTAAATGTCGAATAAGGGTGAAATAATGTAAATGTGCGTGTGTCCGTGTTCACCCAAGTGTTAACTCACAACAACCAGAGTCACTGATTTCCAAGAAAGTCAACACTGGAGTGAAGCTCCGTTCCCAATATAACCCCTGACAGGATAAATATAGAAGAAAAGAAACTCATTAGAGGAAAATCGTCGGCACATTTACAGCAATGAACAGCCAGAGTTACAGAAGGGACGTCTAACTGAGTTCATCATGTATGATAAAGTGTTTAAACGACGGAGATCATCACAAACATACGTTTTTCGAGTGTACGAAATAATTATATAAAAACAATTCCCTCTTAGTGAGACAAACTTGCCACTGGTGTGGTCTTACTGTCGACATTATCATTTATATTTCTGTATTTGTGACCCCAAGTCATACTAATGTGATCACTCTGAAGACATAAAATGACATATAAGCTGTTTAATAAATCATCAAAAATCTGTTACAATGAATAACTTTGTTATTCATTATTGATATTACACGGCTCTGTGTAATACTCCGTCCTGATTGGCCAAGAGCGGCAACGTCAGTCTGTTAATAATGACCGATTCACATCCTTCGTATCTGACACGCTAATGCTAACACTAGCTAGCGGCGACATTTTGTGACGTTACATAGATGTATCATCTGACATGTTTTCCGTACACTGAGGGAGATGGAGTGTCACACAGTGTACATATGTTTGTTGGGATTGTGACATTTGTTGGAGAGGGCACTGCTCATCATCTGTAGATTCCCTTTGTGACATGTGTTTTGTATAATGATGGAGTGTCACACAGTGTGTGAGCCATGTTTGTGTTTGTGATTCAATAAAGAAGCAAAAAAAAAAAATTACGATGGAAGACTTGAGAGGAATGCGGATATCTCTGCATATCTTCACATTAATAACAGAAAATATGTCACATGAAGGGAGAAGTTTTGTTCTAGGGTGAAGTTTGCTATGCTGTTGCGGTGTTCGCTACTAGTGTTAGCTACTAAGCTCTTAAACCAGACTTGTTATGAAATCATTTCAAATCAAGATTCCGTCTCAACGTACTCTTATTTGGTAAGTAGCCGAGTAATAAGCGGGATAATATGCAGCCAGTCGGTCATTATCGCCCAATAACGCCCTGTTGGGGGGGTTATTTTGCGATAATGCCCGTGACCACATTATCCTTTACTT
Organism: Cyttopsis rosea; assembly: GCA_900302355.1. NCBI lineage: Eukaryota > Metazoa > Chordata > Actinopteri > Zeiformes > Parazenidae > Cyttopsis > Cyttopsis rosea. The sequence continues at coordinate 10,025 of OMKR01074374.1, forward strand.
ATAAATCAGTTTGTTCGTCACATTTAAATGATTTGTTCACGTAATAATGAGCAGCACAGAAACACAAAGCCTGGGGAAAACAAACGGGAAGCTCTCTTTCAGTGTCGAGTAACTTTTCTTTCGTTTCGTGGTCTCCGTCCATTCCGCTCCCTCCCTTAGGCTTCCACGTGCTCTGCCCTGTGGACGAACACACAGTCCGCCCGGTCCGCGGCCAGCCTTCCGTCCTCTCCTTTCCTCGCCGTCAAGATGAACCTGCAGACGCCCGTG
>OMKR01074376.1:0-11155 GCA_900302355.1 Cyttopsis rosea
TTGACAGGCCCCGACCTGTTCTATCACAGATTTGTCTCACATGCCTCAAACAACTGTGTGCACTGACAGACCATTGTTGTTGGACATGCCAATGCTTGACAAAGATTCCTGTAAATTGAATGATGGGAACTGTTTTTAGACCCATCTAAAAAAAAAACAACAAGACACACTTCACACACACGCATGGGCCGATAAACGCTTCGTGAAAACCCCTCCTTCATCCCTTCTCTCCTTCCAGCACGGAGGATCAGAGTTCATTGACAACACAACATAGCACTCGCACGCGCACACACACGCACATACACGCACACACATACAGTTACCTATTCAAACTCATTCAAAACAACATGCCCCACTGGGTGTACCGTCTCTGCTTAAAAAACACACCACAATAAAAATGCATATACTGTAAATGTGACTTGAGGACCCATGTGGAGGCAACTATCTAAGGAGCAGGCGCGATCATTTTAAAATACAAACAATTATTATTTATTTTTTACAGCAAAAATAAATGTGTGATTACAGTACATCATAGCTTTTTGTGTAGTCTGTAAATAAATACCAGCATGCCTTTCTAGGATATTAATTGGATATTGTCAAAACCCATGCTCCATGATGATACGTCCCCGTCTCTAGCACTATTCTAGGTACGATAAGACCAACTGTGTGTGCTTCAACGTCACTGTAGTTCAAAGAACTACAGTGACGTTGAAGCACACACTCCCCTGCATTATTTTTACTACTGCTGTATTCTGATAAACCATGCAAATTTTGATATACTAGCCAATTGTTTTTAATTTTCCTATGCCATGACTCTGAGTGAGAAAGGGGATCCTTCTTTCAAGTCTCTCATCAAGGGTTTGCTCTTTACCCATTTAGGAGGGGGTGGTGGTGTGGTGTGAAGTTTTCAAAGAGCCGTCTCAGGGCTGGGAATGGACATTGTCCTGTAAATGCGACGCCTGTGAATTCCTCTCACACTGTGAAACTGCGATAACGGCCTCGATTCCACTTGGTTGCAAAGCTCTGGTCTACCAAGCAAATGTAGACTTCAAGTCACACCACTCCTGCTTATTATACATATTGTTTGCATCAGAATGGCTACCTAGATGGGCCATCCACTCAACGCCCACATTCACTGTGTTTAAAAGGCATGGGTAGTAATTGCTCTCAACAGGAGGATTCACAGATTGGGGTCTAGATGGATGTCCCCCCACCCCCCTCTTAATCTGAAGTTTCTTTGAACAAGACAAATCTTGCTTTGGCGGCAGTAATGACGCCATTCTACCTTGTTTTGATGCAGATAGGAGGCTTTTAGCAGAGTATTTATTTCTTGTTGATAAGCAGATCAGTGGCAGCTGAGATGAGGAGATAGGTGTCATTGTAAATCTAAATCCTAATCCTCTCTATCTTTGCCCTGTGGCACCCGCCTCGTCCCACCCGGCTCAGTGGGACCAGGACATATCAAGGAATTGACTCAGAATCTGACATTAATCTTATTGGAACAGAGGGCAGCGCACGGTGGTCTCTGTTTCACAAGAGGAGATACTTTGACATTCACAGTTTCCTTTGAGAGACCAGACCTCCACCCAGTGGTAGTGTGATGGAGCGGTATGGGGTCTGGGTGCGCACTACTATACAGGCATTCAGTTAACAATAAAGTTGCTGATAAATTAATAAATGAACCACATTTCTAAAATATTTACATTTCATATATAATCTATATTTTGCCTTATTATGCCTGTTGAACATTCATTGAGCGAAACAATGACTTTTTTGGAAAGAAAGATTATTCTATTCATGATTTCCCCTCCTTCCCAACTGTACCCTTACTAGGTACCTTAGTAAAGCTGCCCTTACTAAAATTAAAGGATAATATCTTTAAAGGATAGCTTTGCTGTTTTTCTACTCGGGCCTTCTGCTGAAAAGTAGAGTTAACAGGTTTTTAAAGCACTGAAGCACAGTGAGAAGGTTGTGCTAACAGTTATGAATAATGAGAACCGACAAGACCTGGGTTGAAAAATTACGAAACTGTCCTTCTTTTATATCGTCAACTACTGTATTCGCCCCCGATTTTCACAGCAGTCAAGCCTACAGGTGGCAGATTTTACACATTAAACATCTCTAACGGAAAAGTGCCAATCTCTAAGATTTCCATTTCGTTGTTTTTGGCGGCACCTATGGCGGTAATTGAATTGCAGGTGTGTCTTTCCCAGACACTTCCCAGATCCAAACAACGTCGCCTGTGTCAGTCACCTCGCTCACGGTCGCTTCGCTTTTTTGACTGTTCGCCTTCGTCTGAACGTCGTTTCTTTGGCTTTGCGCTTGTTTTTGAAGTTTCATCATATGTCGCCATCTGTCTTTTCTGTGTTAGTTCGGCCGTAGTGAACGTTTAGCGAGTGTGTTGCATTAGCTCCGCCTCCCCTCTCCGGTGGACCAAGGAAAACGCGTCATAACTGTGCGACGCTTGTGATGACACAGACACCCGGTTCTCAATGCTCAGAATACTGCAAATACAAGGGCTTTCATCAGTGGAACATAGGCTCAATCACCTTTGTGTCGCCTCATTCGGTGATACATAGTGACTTAACAGACATTTATTTCAATGAAAACCTTAGAGATTGTAGCTTTAATGAAAAAAATAAAAATCTTTATTTACCAGTTGAGGGGCAGCACATGTAGGCCTCTATCAGTAGTGAGAAGATGAAGAAAATCCATATCTAATTGAATTTTAAGAATTAATTAAGTTGAAGATGTGCTTAATAAAATAATGTAAAAATAAAAATCATAATAATAATATCATGAGACGTCATCACGGTGGACATCTTGGGGGTATGAAACATCTGGAAATCTAGAAAATAAGCAAACACAATTCAGTGTTTGGCAATGTAGTTTAATGTGGATGACTGCAGTTGAATTAATATATAAACAACAAATATTTCCCTTTATACCCTCCTCCACCACTTTGAGTCATTAAGTCATATGACCGCCAGCTTCTGGGATAATTTTGAAATGTTTTTGTGAAATATTGGCTCATCAAGCCGCATTAAGCTCCCCGTTTTGGGGAATAATAATGAATGAAAAATTATTTGTTTAGTGCATTTAAAAGATTGTGATGAACATTAAAGCTCCTCCTGCTCGTCCTGCTCCTCTCACCAGCTAAATGCTGCCACCTGGGGGAGGAAACCTGACAAACCACTATCACCTTGGCTCTAGTTTGCCAGCTGGAGTTACTGTACAGTAAGTTGCCTTATTTCTTCTATTGCTTTTTAAATTAGGTTTTTATTAAAAGAGACAGGTCAGATGTAGACGGGAGTTGAAGAAAGAGAGATTCTTTATTTTTCAATTGAATCCCCAACCCTCAAACATGGTTCAGATAGATAGATAGATAGATAGTTAGATAGATAGTTAGATAGATAGATAGATAGATTTTGGGATTCAAATTACTCCAAGGAAAATGACCGGAGGGTGAATACAATGACATTAAAATAATAATGATAAAACAACAACAAAAACAAATAATAAAAATTATAATTATAGTAATAAATACGTACATACATACAGTACATACATACATGCATACATACATACATACATACATGCATACATACATACATACATACATACATGCATACATACATACATACATACAGTGCATACATACATACATACATACATACATGCATACATACATACAGTGCATACATACATGCATACATACATACGGGTCTCAACACAGTAATGGACTTTATTTTGTGCATGTTCATTTTAACCATGTTTCCCAAGATCCCGAGGACATTTCTACTAGGAAAGCGACCTATAAAAACAATGGAAGTGTAAAACGTGGCAGATTTCTTTGTATTTTGTCAAGTTTCAGTCACCTCATCTGTTATTACTTCCATTTTGTCAGTCTCGTCACCAATGTCTCTGCGTTTTGCAGTAAAGATGTCATATCTGCATAATGAGTCAATAGGAAGAATTTCCATGTTTGTAGAAGATCAGGTTCAGGGGTTTTTAGTGACTGGTGACTTTGTTAGTTATAGGTTTGTTAATAAAGAATTTGGAAGACGAGCAACACTTGCTCTTATCCCCGGGAGTGTTTTTTTTAAATGATTCTAAATTGATGACTCACAAACACCTGACCATATTCAGGTAGAAGAGAAACGTCGCTTGGTTTTCTTTATTTCTTCTTTTGCGGACACAATGATGTATGTGGTCATAGCTGTTGCGAGCATCTTTCACTTCTCTGAGGTAAGACCTTTGTAATAACATATTAAATATACTGTTATTATATTAAAGCCTTTTACAAAAGCATTTGCATTTCTGTTTCTATTTAATGGCCTAATGACCAATTATGTGGCTGTTTTATCCATTTGGATGGGTTGTCCAACCCGAACAACTGCTTCCTAAAAACGAATTCTAATAACATAATTAAAATAACAAATTATAATATTAATAATGCATTACTTGAATTGCAACTGTGTGGAATTTTTTTAACTTGCTCTATATGTTCACCTCTAACCCTCTCATTTATTACTATCCAGTCTCTCCAACCATCGTTCAGAGGTGAGAGAGTATTTTTCTTTAAATGACATTAAAATAACATTATAATGAACATATGAAAACACACATTTCTTCATTTCTTTAAATGTACGTAACGTACATAACGTATCGTAATCTCTGTAATCTCTGTCTCACTTTCAAGATGTTGAAGACGACAACTTGGACATAAATGAAATAAACAGGGGTAGGTTTCGGTTAGTTATTGAGTAAGACTGTCAATATGCATTTTGCTAACTTTCGATTTCTAATAACAGTTCTTGTGACACCAACTAACTGTTCTACTCGCTCTTTTCAGACAGAATAGTCTTCAAAGTCAATTCATGTGAGTCCCTCATACAGTACAAAATGTAAATCTTTGTTTCAGTAAAACACCAGAAACACAGGTATCTGCAATGGATCACTTTTGTTCTCACTCATAGTGACACGGGCAAATATCATTTCCTCTTTTCCTAGATCTTCATTTATTTCAAGGCGACATTTTGCAAGTAAGCAATGAAAATCATGATGCGATTACGTAAAAACATATTGTTCTTTTACATATGGAAGAAAAACATTTTTTTTTTATTCAAACAAATTTAGCGTAAAAGAAGGGTAGCCAGGAATGCTGTTCTGGATAAAAGGGACCTGTGGGATATTCCTATTCCTTATGTGTTAGAGAGGAACTTAGGTAAGTAATGACAAATAAAAACCCTCTCTTGATTATTGTTTGGAAATGTGAATGTATTTTCTGTTTTCTCTAGGTACTCACACCAAAGCCATCATACTTCAGGCCTTTGAGCAGTTCAGGTTGAAGTCATGCATCGAATTCAAGCCCAGGGAGTTTGAGCAAAATTACCTTACAATCATAAAGGATGACGGGTAGTGTTTAGTGCTCCTTAACCCCAAACACACACACCATTTAACTCTTTAGGAGGTTGCGGTTCCATCTCCGGGTTAGTTGACTCTTCCTCGCTCTTCCCCTCCCCCAGGTGCTACTCTTACGTTTCCAGGAGTGTCAATGGAGCTCAGCCCATTTCCATCGGCGAGAACTGCAACCACATCGGCATCGTGGAGCACGAGTTCCTCCACGCGCTGGGATTCTGGCACGAACAGTCCAGATTCGACAGAGACAACTATGTTACCATAGACTGGAAAAACATCGAAGATGGTTCGGCATAACCACTTTTTGGGAGCTACGGCAAGCTATGCTTATATAAGATGTTTCACGGTTTCATGACAAAGCATGTTTATGTCTGAACTTCGTCTACAGATGCAAAGGTGAACTTCGAGAAATTATCCTCAAGAGCCACGACGACGCTAAACTCTCAGTATGACTATACATCAGTGATGCATTACACGAAAGATGCATTCGCCAAAGACTCCCATGTCACCACCATCATCACCAGGGTGGCGGAATATCAGAACGTGATTGGCCAGCGCGTGGAAATGAGTCCCACTGACGTCAGCAAGTTGAATCACCTTTATAATTGCGGTACGAGACTATAGTTGACTAATACTTCTTCGAAACATTGTTTGAACGGGTGAGTTATGACGCTTTCCCTATTTGCCAATTCCCCATAGGCTTGTCAATTTCGTTTATGGAGCACTGCAGCTTCACCGATGAGGATGAATGTGGAATGAGAGAGTGTGGCGAATCTTTGTTGGGAGGTTGGAAGAGGATCAGTTCCGCTGCCGGCGGTCCTTCGACCGACCAAACCAGTCGAGGTAACACGGGAGGTAAAGATTCATTTCTGTGAAACACCAATACAATTCATCAATGCAGGTGTTTAGTTATCCAATCCCATTGTAAACTCCATTGTAAAATGATGATTACGATGATGTTTCCAAATGGCACGAGCTGAAACATTGTTCATCCCGTCACCTCCATGAAGGTTACTTCATGCACGCCCGCACCGCGTCTGGTGTGGAGGGAGACTCGGCCTGGCTGCAGACCAGGACGATGTCCCCCCGTCGGGACTGTCGTGTCCAGTGTCTCCAGTTCTACTACTTCCACAGTGGGAGCCCAACAGACCAACTCAACATCTGGATCAGAGAGTTTCAAGACAAGAGAGGAGCACGGTCACGCCTCATGGGACAGATAACTGGTGAGGATGTGGTATTAAATCATTATGTGATATGTATTCGGGAGTTGGACAAAATAACGGAAACATCTGGTACTATATAAATATGAAGGACTTAATAGAGGGGAGGGTCGAAAGCTGTCATACAGTACAAGTCCTGAACTGTGTGCAGTGGGACAGTGCTTTGAGGGATGAGGGAGGTGGAAATCTTCCCATAAATATTTAATGATGTTTACATGAGGTGACTGAGGAAGCCATGGCAGATGGATGACTCTAACTCTAACCCTAACCCTAACCCTAACCCTAACCTTAACACCAAACCTACCCCTAACCCTAAATCTAACACCAAACTTAACCCTAACCCTGCATCCTGGTGTTCACAAAAACACTCATTCCGTTGACCCCCCCTCCCCATGTTTGACAGATGGCAACATGCATTGTGGATTGAACCTTTGGTTTTCTCCAGATGTAGGAAATAGAGTTTTGCATGTTCAGGCTTTGCATGTTTATCCATTGGACTTGCCTGACATCACAAATTCCAGCTTCGTGGGGGTCACAGACACCAGAGGAACATAGAAACAATGGCAGCAGGAATGAAAAAATAATCTTGGGAATGAAGTTTGGGGACTTCTAGTTCATAAACACGCCTCTCTTTTCTCTTCTGAGCGCCAATTTAGATTTTGGCAAGAACTGCCAAAATCCAAAAGTTAAAACCGGACAGGAGGAAAACGTTTTAAAGACACTCTGCATTTGTAATTGCTATTCAGCGACTTCAAAAGCTGTTACTCTGCCGTACAGGTCCGCCGACATTTGAATGGAAACTCCACCACGTCCACCTGGACGCCACGGAACCCTTTCGGGTGGAGTTCGAGGCGTGTAAAGGAGCAGGAAACTCTTCCGGAGGCTTCTCCATCGACGACATCAACCTGTCGGAAACGGAATGCCCGCATCACATCTGGGAAATCAAGGACTTTGAGAGACTCTTGAACCAGAGCAACTACATCAGATACCACTACAGCCCGCGCTTCTACTCTGACGAGGGCTTCGCCTTCCAGATGGTCATCGCTCTACGGTCATCGTTCTTTGGGGTTTATGTTCGCTTGGTGTCGGGCAAATACGACGAGACGCTGGAGTGGCCTTGTCCGTGGATGCAGGTCACCATTCAGCTGCTGGACCAGAATCCTCACCTCCAAAAACAGATGTCCAATAGGATGAGTATCACCTTTGATCCGTCCAAAGGTGAGGTCATTTCATAATAATGGAATATAGTGTTTCTAGTATAAACATAAACGCACGGTCTCTCAAATGGTCTTTCTGTTGTTTCTTTTCTCACAGTAGAGTCGAAAAATCCTCAAGAAGTGGGAGACCTTGTCGTAATAAACGGAGAGTCTATGCATGTGAACACCGGCACCGGGTTGAAGGAGTTCCTCTCCATGACGCAGTTAAAGGGCCGAGACAACCTGAAGGGAGGCGTAGCCGTCTTTGTCCTCACGACAAAAGGTGTGTATCTTATCTTTATCTCTCCATTTGTGGTGTCTTGCGGATTTATCGGCAGAATATCAAGAACGTGGCTGTATAGGATGGTACACACGGTGCAATGCGGTGCAACCCCCTTCTCGAATCAATTGCGCACGAGTCCAAATGACTTCTCAACGCTTTAATCATTTCTATAATGTTTTAATTTACTGTCCTAATACCACGCAAATTCCCTCCAGATATCTCCAGTCTGCAGCACAACAGCGCTCTCCCTTGTCCTAAACTTCAACCAACCCAGTTCACCGCATCAAAGAACCGTGACAAAGAACCGTGTGGAGCGTCGTGAGCTTGGGTAAAGTAAAGCAAAATTTAAGGAACTGAAGATTGTCCAATTTTTGCCGTCTCTCACACTCTTTTATGAGAAATGATTTCTACGTTTCTACGTACGGTGACTTGGAAATGACAAAAGTCACCAGGGTCGCTTAGAATGACTCTAGCGAGAAAAGCAGACCTAGCCGCTGTTTGGGAAGGTGATTGTCATCGGCGGAATTTACCATCCTTCACACGACAGGGAGTCATTTTCCTTGTCAGAAATATGGCTTGATGCAGTTTTAAAGGCCATGGAATTATTCATATATCCGGGTATGAGATAATGACTCCAGTTTTAATAGAAATCACCCGGTGCAAAAAAGTGTACCTAAATCAACAAACACTGTCAACCCCAATTATCTTGGATATCTTATTAAATGTGTTTAATAAGACTCTCTTTCTCTTCCTGCTTTGTTGTTTAAATACATTTTAATAAGATATTCAATATAAGTCAATATTAGCACCTGCCTTGGGGTCACTTTCCACCTACTGAATTTAAAGATGCAGTGTGTAGAATTAGTGTAATTTGGGGAACGGACTTGGCAGAAATGGAATATAATATTCATAAGTATGTATTAATTAGTGTATAATCCCATGAAAATAAGAACCGTTGTGTTTTCATTACCTTAGAATGAGCCGATTATATCTCCATGGGGGCTGGAGCCCCTTCCATGGAGGCCGGCATCTTGCACCGCCATGTTTCTACAGTAGCCCAGAGCGGACAAACCAAACACTGGCTCTAGAGAGGGACTTTTGCCTTGTTTCGCAAGTTTCGCGGCCACCGTAGCTTCTCCTACACGGACGCTGCCATTTTGCACCACCACGGACACGGAGGGGAATTCAATTGGTTTCAATCTGCCACCTCGCCGCTAGTGGCCGCTAAATTCTACACACTGCACCTTTAAAGAGCAAGAGAAGATGGTTTGAAAAATGTTTTTGTTAGGATGGTGAAGTACTGTCTTTAGAATTTATTATTTTGAAGTAAAGAGTGAGAGGCACTGGACCCGTGTCGGTGCCTTGGCGGGTTATTTAGCAATATTGAATTGATATTGAATATTTCTGGTTCTAGTTCTGGTTGCTTCCAGGTTGCATCTGGATTGCTCAGTGTGCTGCGTGCGCTGTATGGAGCGCAGCGCTGTATTGGCACAGGCAGTCTTTCCATATGGCATAGTTAGACAGTTGCCTGGAGCCGTGCACCCTAGAGGGGTTTATTTTTTCTGTTTTCCGTTGTCACTCCAGCGATCAGTGCTGTGCACCACTCACACCCCATAAGTACCCCAATAATTAGAATTAGAAAAAAGGCCCTTATAGACTCACAGAGACATACAGACTCACAGATCTTTTATTTTAGTACATGCCTACAACACAACAGACCAAATGTACGTATGTCGTCTGAATTCATTATACAAGATAAATCAACCAGGTGAATAAGCAAAAATAACAATAAACTTGTTTCACGGCACTGCAAGGATTATATCGAACACAATACTCTTCAGTGTTGGAGAACTGAGCTTTTGAAAACCGGCACCACAACACCGTGCTGCTGTCACGGATTCAGGTCCTGATATTTCCATCCAAGTCCTGTTCCTAAAATCAAATGATTGAAGGAGACATCCAAGCTTTATTAGACTCGGTGGCTCAAAGAGCTAAGTCACTGGATGAGAGCTTTAGTGTTGGAGCACTTGAGGGATTCGATGCCAGGTGAACTTTTGAAAGCCGGCAGGACAAAAGTGCCCGGAGACCATGGCTGAGGGTGAAGGCGTCCCGATGGCGTGATGGTGTTGTAAACCTGCACCAGAACACGTCCATGGATGTCTTTTTTCTTTTTTTTGTGCTGTCAGCAGGCTTGGCATACAACAGAGTATTTGTATGGCGTTGCATCTAGGACAGAGTTAATCTACAATTGGAGTTCAAATTCTCGACCTGCAATGCCGCTCTATATACATTCTTTAATCAACAAATACTGCTTGCAATAACTCTGTCCTGGGGATGACCTGTGGGATGAGAAGGGCACAGCATTTTTGTTACACAAGACTGCCACCTATCCCCCTCTTTGGAACACGATCTGACCGTGATCTGTTTTGATCTATAAACAACTAATCATCATTACTTCTCCAAGAGGGGGAGAATAACCACGGGTGAGACAAATAAACAGAAACAAACAAACAACATGTACATGGAAAAACATAAACATAGAAACCTCAGACGACAACATGTATTGATAAAACACAATTAATTAAGTTGACGGAAATTACAACAGCAATTCGGCAAGTGGCCTCTTCCTGTGTTAGTTATGGCAGTAAAGGATGAGGGATGTAAGCAGAGGGTGTTCGGTGGGGTACTCGGTTCAGGTGCTGGTGGTGTGTGTGCGCCTGCGTGTGTGTGTGTGTGTGTGTGTGCGTGTGTGTGTGTGTATGTCCACTGATGAGTGCGAAGGACTTGTCCCAATTAGTTCTGGTGTATGAGAACTATATTGTAGCGCCTCCAAGCAGAGGAAAAGGCCTCGCAGCCGCCCACAAGTCCTGCAGCCGTGTAGACACTTTGCGTCCGCAAGAAAGCTTTGAGCACCACGCCCCACAGCCACAGAAGACTCTCCAACCTCCAGAAAAGCTGAGAGCCAGTGGAGCAACACCCACGCATGACCCCGAGGAGCACGACCCAGTCCTAGAGAGCGCGAGGTGACCCCGCCG
>OMKR01074377.1:0-10990 GCA_900302355.1 Cyttopsis rosea
ATTATTAGTAACTTTAATTTTAATTGTAATTCATTGTTAATTGTTTATTAATTTATTTATTTTAATTAAAACTTCAATTTTATGCATTAGATTCCAGGACTCATGACCCATTTTTCTTTTCCCAATTCAGGCGGTGAAAGCGACTATGAAGCGCATGTGCAGATGCCACGGCATGTCAGAGAGCTGCAGCGTGCAGACCTGCTGGACGCAGCTCTCCGACTTCAGAGACATCGGGAACCACCTGAAGGCCAAGCACCAGCAGGCCCGCATGCTGGACCTGGACCAGAAGAGACACAGGGCCGCCAACAGCGCGGACGGGGGCCGGGCCGGATCATCCATCAGCGTCGCCCAGACGGAGTTGGTCTACTTGGAGGACTCGCCGGACTACTGCAGGAAGAACTCCACGCTGGGGCTCCAGGGCACCGAGGGCCGCGAGTGTCTGCAGTCCGGGAGCGGTCTCACCCCGTGGGAGAAACGCAGCTGCCGCAGGCTGTGCCACGACTGCGGCCTGCGGGTGGAGGAGAGGCGCACGGAGGTGTCGAGCAGCTGCAAGTGCACCTTCCACTGGTGCTGCAGGGTCCAGTGCGAGGACTGCTCCAGGGTGGTGGTCACGCATGTGTGCGCCAGGAGGGACAGTGGACACCATGGTCCACATCATGGACAGGGATTTAGGAGGAGACACCGTGCGTCCAAACCCACCACACCGCAGAAGGGGAGAGTGGACTAGTTCAAGATAATACGTTCTGCAGGATTCAGCTGAAGGCATCATACTGCATGGCTGGCATATGCCTGAGATTTGCACTTTTTACATCTTATTTTATATTTTTTTGTGTCTTGTGAAATTCATTATCTATTTATGTATCATGTGTTCTTTTAACCACCCTGTCACTGGTCAAATTGGCCCGTTATAAAGTTTGGAAATCTTGGAAATCAATATAATAAATAAAATATCATAAAATTAAATAAGTATTTTTTAAACGTGAAACCTTTTTTCCGCTGCCCTTAGTGAAAGTGAATGCATTGTGTGTCTATACTGGCCACCCTATAGAATTCAACAATACATTTGAGTCTAGTATTAGGCTGTTTTGGAAGCCCTTCAGAGTCAGCATAGGTTTGACGGAAGGAAACAATTAAGGAAGCGAAGCAGTTTTCCGTTTGAATAGGAATTTGCTGCGAATACACGTAAAAAGGGGATTACATGGATAATATCCAGTTGACACCACATGGCAGTGCTGATCTGACATGCTCTGCACTTTGATGTGGACGTGTATTGGCCACATTCTAAGAGCAGCAAAGCTTTGAAGGTCAAATTAGGAGAGCATTTCCACTGGTAAATGAAGTATTTGGCATGCTAATCCCACAGCTCAGTCCTTTCAACACCCCAACGGTCAAAAGCATTACAATTGCAAATGAAATCCACGGGGGGGCGGGGCGAAATTGACATAACACCAATGTGTTGTGGCCTATACCAGTCTGGATGAGGGAAATTAACATAGTAGAAATTGTTATGGATTTAGTTATTAAACATATTAAATATAGACCAGACTTGCTTAGTAATACACAAAGGACATTGAAAAAATCATCAATAGGCCCTTTGCACCTTTAACGCAAATTAATTCCTATTTTTATTTTTTTCCAATCTATTTTTTTTCCTACAATTTCCCTCGGGGATGAATAAAGTCCCTATGTAACTTCAGGAAAATCCTCAAAGCTATTGCCCATTGTCTGTGTCTGAGAGATCATTTGTTCCCTACCATTTTTTCTTGGCCCCCCCTTATCTCCCAAAATCTTCTTCTCTGCTGGAAGTGTCACAAATCTGACATCAGATAAAAAAGAGCGATGGCAGGGACACTGCCTTCATCAGGGGGTCCATGCCTGTGGCAGCGGGGTTTGGGGACTAATCGAAAGGGGGTTGGTCAGTATAAGGAGAAGGCCTTGGACAACTGTTGTTTTTTTGTTTTTTTTAAGCAGACTTGGTGAGCTCTTACGTCCAATCTAATCTTTCCTCTCGCGTTTTGAAATGTTACCGTTACCGTTACCACTGCTGACACACAACAGTTCAAAATATAGTTATCACACAATGTAAAATTACAGACCACAAGTCTTTCCATTTGTCTTTTGCCTCAGAGTATTTCTGTTGCAGTGTGGGCGGGCAGGTTAGGGCCGCATGTTTCCCAGGCCTATACCTGCTGTGTGCTAATTAAGTTGGTCCTGAGGTATCCACCCATTGTTTCTCCTCTCTTCCGAGTACATGAACGCTGTCATATGTCCCAAATGTTGGACCCATATTGTCCTTATATATATTAAATGTAACGGATTGTATGTAGGCCTACTTAACTGAAACACTTCACGCAACTTGTATGAGTTTGACACTGTGTTAAAATGGTGTTTTCTTGACTTTCTCTACAGTGGCACTAAACCGTGGCATTCCTGGAGGTTTGGTCCTAACCGGGAGCCGATAGCTCGGGGGGGGGGTCTCCCACCGGCAGGACCCCCCAAGATGACTCCTGTGTTCCCACAGACAGGCCCAAGGGTCTCGGTGGGGTTCTCACTGTGATGGATCTGCCCTTGCATCTAGCCCGGCCCTCCTCTGTCACCGGGGTGTGAGATACCGAAGAGTCCCCACACAGTGAGTGTGGGCCGTGAAGCTCCGGCTTTTACCGCAAGCATTGCTCAAAAAGCTCACCCAACCCAGACATGCATCAGCCATCACGCTGGGCCTGGAGAAAGGGAGGAATTATCTGTAATTTCTTCAGAGATCACAACAATGAGACGGAAATAATAACCTCAAAAGTAGCTGCAGCCATGTGGTATCTCAGAGGTATTAAAAAAAACCTCTAGCTCTAAAAGCCTCTATTTTAAAAGATGTTGTGCATAAACATAATGTCTTTTATCAGCTTCTCTGACCACATAGTTCAGCATGTTACAGAAAAGGCGACGGGTGAGAAGTCACACTATCTCCCTCCTGCCACTGACACAGAGCATTGCTTACTGACTGCCCGCTTGCCTGGCTTTATACAAGCGTCTTCGAATCTCAAGCACGCTGTTTTTATATTGTTCCCTTATAGTGTGATCATTGGAGAGTAAATGTTCCTCGTCAACCATGAGCTTCAGTATTCCTCCAAAGATGGTGGTGATGGGATGGAACGCCAGTGCTTTAGCTGACTATATGCAGAAGGTGACTAGGCCTAACAATGCAATGACTTGACACTATGGTCTATTTTTAAGCGAAAACCTACTGTTGTTCTTCTTCTTGAAACTATGTATGGGAATTTGATCATCACAGAAAGAGTATTCACGATGACAGTGGCTCTTAACATGTGGTCTGGGGACCCCCAGGGGTCCTTCAAGAGGTTCCAGGGGGTCACCCGCAAAATTATAAATATAGATTATTATTTCATTTACGAGACGTTAGCATTAGATAACGTACAATACGTTTCTTTGCCGATTTTCTTTTTGTTTGCTGTTGCCTGTAATGATTTGTAAAGCTGCAGGGCAAAGATGTCAAACTGTTATGTCAACATTCAACTCGTGAACTGCCCTGCTGTGAGAGCACACATCTGCCGTTCTGTAAATATTCTGTAAAAACCTCATGATCTTCACAGTTGAAACTGTCTGGCTGTGAAAAAGTTGTGAAGAAGAGAGGCATCAATGGAGCGCATTTCTTGGTAAGAATGTAACTTTATCAGCAGTGGTTGAAAAAAATCACCTTCATTCTTTAAAACTTTGTTAATTATTTAAATGTCGTCTATATTTCCTAATTTACACTAACCAGCAAATGACTGACACCGAGCTTCAAAATTTTCCCAGCATCCACATTCCGTAAGTCGGAAGTTACATTTCTATCAAATATGAACCCAAAATAATTAAAGGGACTATATATAGTTTTTTTTAGATGTATTAATCGCTTTGTCTTGCCACTGTGTGAATGAATTGTAACATAACTTAAAAAATGAGACCTTCCCCGACTTTCTCGGTTGCCTATAACAGCCTGTGGACTGACCTCAAGCAGGAAAAAATGGCAACGGGTCACAAACTTTCTCATATTACAGCTAAACAGTTCACTAAAATATGTTTCTGAGGCGGGGAATAGGCAATGCAGTGACAGAATTTTGATTCATATTTTATCAGCACTGCCTAGTTTGACAGTTTGATCTGAGAGATCTGAGTGCGAGCAACAGGATGAGAAGATGCTGACTGCAGTTCACTCAACGGCCACCGGTGTCGTTAAAAACAAGGATTTTCTGAAAACTACACATAGCACCTTTAATATAAGGGTAGAATTTAAAAAAAACTGTAAATATATAACACCTAAATATATCGACCTTGACAATCTCTAGAATCATCTTCAAGATACACAGAGAAATCAACAAAAACGAAGGAAAGAGGGTTTTTTCTCAGAGGTGAGAAAATACTCATACTCTGTATGTACGTAATGAATTGTGTGAAGTGTCATCAATTTATATCTTACACTATTTACAATGCTCCCATTGCAGATCAAAGGCACCTGTCCAGCATCCTGTGCCAGGTAATCAGAAAACACTGATGTCACAAACCCTTCCCCTTGTGTATACACATTTAATTCCATTTCTAATCTAGTAGATTTCAAACACCAGGAAGAGGCATGGGGCGCGGATAAGTTTGTGAGTAGCAAATCATTTTTCACAAGATCTGCGAGAATTCTACAATGTGCGGTTATACACACTACGAAAGTAAAATAACGAAATCACGTGCTCAAACATAACCCAATGAGACCCAACAAAAAGAAAAGGTACGACTACGTTATGTGTCTGCATGTTCACATTGCGGTCTCATGTCTCTTAGGCTGACCTTTGCTATGTGGCTTGGACAAGTCAGGAGAAGGAGGAGAGTGACTGCAAGGATGCTAAGGGCAAGGACTGCAAGGTGCCTCCCTTTGCAGTCACAAAGGAGCTCCCCCGACACCTGAGTATGGCCAGGGCCTCAGAGCAAATGCATACACTGTAGGTACCAAAAGATGGATTACGACAACTAGTGATACAGGGAAAATAAAAATAATCTGCCCTGAGTCATATAAAAAGTAGGATGGAGGGATAATGCACTCGCCAGTGACGATTGTCCTGGAGCCTCAGTGAGAAAGGATACTACATAGTAAGGAAAATAATGAGGATTGGTGGTTTCTTACACGATACACTAGATTCACATAACTTGATGTCCCATTACTCAACTTGTTCATGACTTACTCACAACTACCTAACCACCCCTCCCACACACACACACACACACACACACACATTTATATAAGATGTTTTCTCTTCCTGTGCGTGCAGATTCTGTCTCAGTCACCACTGACAGACCGCACCAGTCGTCCCGGCTCCCAAATCCTCAAGCATTAAATCCCAACAACGTGAGTGTACATTTTGCCCGAACAGCAACTGCCCTTTCTTCCTATAATAATAATAATTTTAAAAAGGAACGAACATTAGGCAGAACAAACAACAGTTGCATTTCTAGAGGTTTGTCTTAAAAGAGCAGTCTGGAGGTCTGAAATGAGCCGTTTCATCCTCTGTTTCATCATGTGACTCATTCTCTGGTGGAAATGGACCAGCCCGCCCAGAAGTCACGAAAACCAGCTCCCGTATCAGTCTCCCGTATGTAAAATCATTGAGCTCAGTGATGCCAAATGTTTTCTTTAAAATAAATTAATAACAGGCTCACAAAAAAAGGAACATGTACTGTATCTTTTCATCTACAGCCGCAGCTGGTCCAGCAAATCCCATTACTGACAGAAGCATGAAGCCTGGGAGCTTTGACCAGTCCACTGACAATTCTTCAAAATCAAGTAGGGGCATATATAGTACTTGAAACATACAATATTTTGATGACTTTCTTGCTACAGTTTTAGTCATTCCATTTTTCCAATACCAACCATGCCCAGGAGAGGGCGTGAAGGGTATTCCAACTGCCCAGTCCAAAGAGTCCTGTCAAATAAAGGAGCCCAATAAACCATCATGCTCTAGTGGGTAAGCTTTTAAACAACTTCTATAAACCCAACTAACCTTAAAACATACAATCACACTCACCGACACATATCATCGAACACATATATACTTATAATAACAATTTTTTTATTACAATTTAAGCGTAACAGACAACTATATTCTAAGAATGGGATTTATGTTCTCTCAATTCAGTAAAGTGGTTCAGTCAGCACTGCAACATGATGCTTCCCATCGGGGAAAAACAAAGGTAAAGAACTCCAATTTCTTCATTCATCATGTCATTTTGGAAAACGGACAGCAGGTGGCAGTGTTGTAGCAGAATATATGGCAATTTTTTGGTTTGTTTTCAGGTTTATTACAATAACATTAACAAATACACGAATTCCACAATTATCACAAAATTGTGTTAAAGCTATGGATAATTAAGTATGAAACTAGTTTTCGTCTTTCTATGGCTTTGAACCAGGTTATGGATCCAGCATGGTACAGCGGACAGGTGACCAGGAGCCAGGCAGAAGCTGCTCTCAGATGGGTGAACAAGGTCAGCATGGGCATCAGGCGGGACACACACTACGTCTAGTTGAGTAGAAACACACACACACACACACACACACACACACACACACACACACACACATATTCATATACAATACATACATTTTTTTTGCTGATATATTATTTTTGCTTATATTTTTGTATTATTATCATTATTATTACTATTATTCTTGTTGTATATATGTATTTTTTTCTGATTTATTATAACTTTTTTTTTTTATTCCACCCACTGTGCACAGGCCTTGGAGTTTACCCGTTATCATTTCACTGCACCATACCACCATGATTGCACGTGACAAGCAAAGAATCTTGTTATTTTCCATATATTATGTTAGAGATCCACTTCTTGCTTTGTCTGTAATGCTATTATAGTTGTCATTAGGTCACTTCTTTAACATCATTTTTTTTACAGAATCTTCTGTATCACAGAGCAAGACAAGACACTTCCATGATACGGTCTTTGTGTGTTTCTGTGTGTGTGCAAGGATGGGACATTTGTCGTGAGGGACAGTTCAAGGGGCTCCTCCAAGCACCCATACACCTTGATGGTGCTGAATCAAGGCAAGGTCTACAATATCCAGATATGTAACCAAGGCAACTGCTACATCTTGGGCACCGTTCGAAAGAATAGCGAGGTAATCTAATAATGCTGGCTTTATCTATAATTTTTAATGTGTTTTTTTCCCCTCAACTCTTTGGCGAGTGTTCAAGTGTTCAAGTCATGATATTAGACCATGGCCAACAGATTGCTTTTTGCTGGCCTGCTGTGATTGCTTCTTTGGTCACTTTATTTCCCTTTCTGTATGCTGCAGAGTTTTCCTGGGGTCAGAGAGATGATTGACCATTTCACATGTACTCCACTGCTGCTTATTGAGGCCAGGGATCGAAGCGCCAGAGCACGCTGTCAGTGCTATCTGCTTCACCCTGCAGCAGTCTAACCAGTGCCATGTCATGCCTGTTTGTTTGTGTGTAGACGTGAGAGACATTTATAAGTGTGTGATTTTGTTTAACCTTCTAACCACCCTGCCACGGTAATCGGCACAATCCTGCTTTTCCAGTGATCACTGTCATGCATCTGATTTGTGACTTACTTACTTTTGTTATTGCCGCTTACATTTCTATTAAATAAATTGAGTAGTGAAAGAAAATATTTTTGTAAACCATGAATATGTGATCATATTACAAACAAACTTGTATGTAGATTCCTACTACAGTACATACAAACCATTGGCTGCTATTCTGACCCAGTATTGGGTACAGGCTTTGGTCCCTCCTTTGTTCCTTTCAGAATTGCCATCTTGTCCGGATGGCCGAAGCATACGATCAGATCACACTGCCGGAGCTTGGTCCGCACTGTGGGCAGAACCATGCTGACTGGGTTCAATCCAAAACACAAGATGTTCCACACCACCGTTCAGTAGTGTTGTTGTCTTTTTGTACATGATTTAGTCTTAACAATATATTATGATGGACGATGTTTTCTTTTTTCTTCTATCGACTGGACAGGAGTTAAATGCTTTTTCTTGTTGTTTCATTGAACAAGTGAATTTTCCAATGATCTCCCATGTCAAATTATGTTCTTTTTTTGATACCAAATAGTCTTCCAGCCTTACATACATAGTTGTTGCAGGAGAAGCTTGAATCTTTATATACAGTACATTTCCCGCCAGGTTAAACACTGTGTTTGGAATTGACCAGTAGCTGTGAAAGCTTTCATGTGTGTTGACATGGTTGTTTCTCCGATATTTATTCACCCCCCCCGCGAGTAAGCTCAAGGAAGCCATGTTTCTTCATTCTGCTTCTTATCATCAGGGTCTGTTAATACGATGATAAGCCGGAAGAAAGCCACATAGGCGAGGCGCTCATCCGCTGCCAATATCCAAGTTGGCAATCAGAAAAGTAAAACCGCAATTATACCAAACAACTAAAGAAGGAGATAAAGGCAGAAATGGGAACTCAAAGGGACATTGGTCATACTGAATCACTAAGCATATCCAGAGGGCAAAGAGTAAACACCTGCAAAGCCATAATCTTCACCAGTTGTTGGTGCAGCATTGAATCTAAGAAAGAATGAAAATGTTTCTCCTGTCATAAAAAACATATAGATGAGACCTCTTTGGTATAAAAAATAAATGGTAGAAAGAGACACAGGGAAAACTCATTGAAAGAAACATCAAGCAGAGAAAATTTCAAATCAGCACTTTTGGGCCTAGTGACAGGATCACATAGTGGCAAAATACCAGGGCCCAGTAGACAGTAAACTTGTGTCAGGGGCGCTACCATCTACCCCTCGCCTGGAATACTGTTCTGAGTAAGCTGAGTAACACCAGACACCTCCAGTTACCAGCATGACAGGTATATCATGGCGGCCCACATCATGCTGGCAGCAGTGACCTTTCCAACAATGCTGTAGGTCGCATACACTGAAACTGTCATAAAGGTAATTTACACCATCTTTAGGCTATATAAACAAACTATATATCATAATAATAAGGTAATTACCTACACGATTAGGCATAATTGCGTGTGCACAACTGCACAAATAGGTTTTCACTTTTCTTCCAAACACTAAATATTTTTGAATAATTGTTGCTACAGTATGTTCCCTATAATTTCAGATAAGTATAGGCATTTGAGCACACAACTGTCACTATTGTTGACATTACAACAGTGTCAGTACGTTCACCCTACACCGACCTTATCTGTGCCATCAGTATTCTGTACTTTTTTGTTCCCCGTTTAACTTGAGATGTCGTTTTTCAGTCATGTCAGTATAGCGCAGCACCAAACTTGTATCTACAGTTTTGACCTTTGATCTTACAAACTTCTGACATATTCTCAAGTCTACAGGCTTTGTGGCATGCAACTTCAATACTTTTTTTTATCAGGTCTGACAACACAGTGGGCACTGGGATTGCTGTCTGATGTCATTTCCCTTCATATCACTTGACTTTGCACGCATGGTTAGATCAGCTCAGGACAGTAATCTTTTCATGGATATTGTGTTTGGGATCAAAAATCTTGGTTATATTATGTGCTTTGCATATATGCAAAGTGCTCCTCAGCAAGGTAATTTTGCTGCCGTAACTAATCTTAGGTAGGTTAAGGAAATGGGATAAGGATAAACAGTACCACATACAAGCCAGTTGGTACATGCTGTTATCGAGGCAGTCTAACTGCCTGAGAATGTGTTCCAAATCAGGGGAATCAGGATAGCGACTTTCCTCTTTGCTCTTCTGTGATGTTTCCATCTGAAAAAAAAAACAACAAAAAACAAAAGAAAATTATATTTGGAGGGTCAAGCAAGTATAATTTGGATTATTGGTGTAATTTACACCAGGATTTACTATCTGCACAAAAAAATCTACACAAATAAATAAATAGCCAGGAAGCATTTTCAGTTGAGTCTTTTTTTTATTAACAAGCAAAACAACAAATACGAATGTTTGAACATGCTGCAAATGGTTATTTGCAGTCATAACCATCAGATAATATTAGAACAATAATATGTACAAACATATTAAACAGCTCAAACAATACTCATCATGAAGACACATGACAAACATGCCCATCTACTTTCATATATGAACGTCTGAGCCCCATCACAAATGAGACCCCGGTCTCAGTGGACTCTCCCTGGATAATTTAATGTATAATAAATAAAAAACATATAGAACCTGAAAGTGCCTGACAATACACAGGCATTTAAATTTTGAAATACTGTGTACTACAGAAATCTAGTGAAATCTCAAATAGCCACATCACAAATTCTCCCCTGGAGTTGCAGCTGGATCACCAGGCTCAGGACCGTTGTTGTTCTCTGGCTCTGGCCCGGGCTCCTCATCATGTTCACCGCAGAGGGCAGCCCTGCACCTCTGGAAGGCTTCATCCAGCCTCTGCAGAGCGGTCACAAGGTCTGGGCTGGTCCTCTGGACCACCAGGTCGTAGATGATCCAGCTCAGCTGCACTGCAGGAGAAACAGTAGGAAAACGAGTTCACTTTCAAACACAACTGGCTCTGATGCTCTGGTATATGCTTAGATATCACAGGTCACAAACAAAGAGATTAGATTAGATAGATTTATGCTGACTAGAGTGGTTACAGTTTTGAAAATAAACTCTGTTAAAAGCCAATGAGATCGAAGTAGGTATTATGGTTAGAGGTGACCAGATAGATAGATAGATAGATAGATAGATAGATAGATACTGTAGACAGACACAGACAGACAGATAGATAGATATTGTAGACAGACAGACAGACAGACAGACAGACAGATATATAGATAGATAGATAGATAGATAGATAGATAGATAGATAGACAGGTAGACAGGTAGATAGACAGACAGACAGAGAGACAGACAGACAGACAGACAGACAGACAGACAGATAGATAGATAGATAGATAGATAGATAGATAGATAGATAGATAGATAGATAGATAGATAGACATTTTC
>OMKR01074381.1:0-10152 GCA_900302355.1 Cyttopsis rosea
TCAAATTTGGCAAGAATCTCTTGAGTTCCGCACAAATTGCCCCCGTTCTGTCTGCGCGCTGCCACGGAAGTTGTAGCGGTAGAGGGGGTAAAGATGGAAGTTGTAGCAGTAGAGGGGGTAAAGATGGAAGTTGTAGCAGTAGAGGGGGTAAAGGTGGAAGTTGTAGCAGTAGAGGGGGTAAAGGTGGAAGTTGTAGCAGTAGAGGGGGTAAAGATGGAAGTTCTAGCAGTAGAGGGGGTAAAGGTGGAAGTTGTCGCAGTAGAGGGGGTAAAGGTGGAAGTTGTCGCAGTAGAGGGGGTAAAGGTAGAAGTTGTCGCAGTAGAGGGGGTAAAGGTAGAAGTTGTAGCAGTAGAGGGGGTAAAGGTGGAAGTTGTAGCGGTAGAGGGGTAAGGATGGAAGTTGTAGCGGTAGAGGGGTAAAGATGGAAGTTGTAGCGGTAGAGGGGTAAAGAGGATAGACGCCATGACAGGCGACAGGGTTTGAAACATTTGGTACTGATTGACACTGTCAGTACACAACTGAACAACATGTATAACAGCTCTGGTGGTTTTATGAAATGTTAATGTGGAAATCACGGTTACATTCCGTCCCTTTAAGAGAAGGTGTCAGATTAAGAGGAAAGATAATTACTTGTAACTCACAATTTGTACAGAATGAGCTCGAGACACAATAAACAGTTTGATTTGCAATAAGAGAAAACACAATGCTATGATTTTGGTTAATAAACATAAATCATTTTCCTCTCTTGTAGGATTAATTATGATGCATGCGTGCGTACTCACTGCTGATTGCTCCAAATTGACTGAATGATTCAGCCCATTATTTTGGGATAAAGAACAACTGGAGTGGATTGGATACATTTTTGCAGCCGTAGCAACGGGTTCGTCATTGTCTGTTCACAACTAGTTCCCCCCAAAGCCAGAGCCGAGCTGCGAGGAAGCCTTTCTCTCGAATGACGTCGTCATTCGCGTTCATGGAAAGCAGGTCGACAGTAGGTAGGAGATGGAGGGGAAACGGGGAAATCTGATGCAGCACAAGTGAGCGCCTTTGTTCCCTCCTTCCCTGGCGACGGCACGTTTCTATTTATCTTGTACTTAGAAGATGACTCTGAAGGAGAAACAATACATGCAAGCACAAATGTCTTGCTTCTAGAAATTACAATTGTATTGGCAACCTGTGTGTTTGGATGGGACCGAGTCCTCAATACCTACAGAGTATATAGAGCATCGAGGAAGAATACACATGACATTTTTACTGTTGTGGAAGTGGAATCATGGAATTAAATTAGAGTTAAATTGTCACCAAACTATGAAGCTACTGGACTAAAGGAACAATTACAGGACTCAAGTCATGTTATTAATGAATATTTAACGAAATAACCATTTCAAACTAGAAAACACTCGGTAGAGAGCTCTGCCACGGCAGCAGTGTTCCAGCAGACATGTGACATTCCAGATCTGAACTGTTCATGTGAACTCCCATCCAATGGATTTCATTTGGTTTCCTTGTTCTGAAAAAAAGGATTGGATCCATTGGAGCCATGAGATGGACTTAAAAATTGCTTCAATTTGTTTAAACCTATATATTTTAGATTTCCTCAATTTAAACTTTAGGTTAGGGTCCGATTAAGGCTTACAGTACATTTTAAGTTGAGAAAACAAAAAGTAGATATTTACAGATGTAAGCATGTTTTCCAGTCCACTCCGTGACTCCAGTAAATATAAATGAACTGAACTGTCCTCAAATTGAAAAAGAATCAATTTCCTACATGTGAAATGTGATAAGAGGGAATTCCCTTTAATTATATAGAAAATAACCTATAAATACAAATGCGGGACTGAGCTTGTAAGTTCGAGGTGAGGATGCGGAGGTTCGGGATCAAACAATTCGTGTCAACAAGTGATAAATAAACATGCCTAAAGAAAGTAGCATCTCTTTACGTTCAGTGACTGGGTGGGGGGCAGATCGTCTTATTTGAGGAATGGAGAGTTTTTGAAATGCTGGCCACACAGAAGCAATGCTGCTAAGGTAGTGTCGCGTAGTTTATAGTCTTTCTTTATTTTTTTTACCATACACTAAAGCAATTTATAATAATGAAACGGGCTCTTGTTTATTATCTGAACTAGAGATTTGTTCTGAATTAAACTATTTTGAAGGCTTTATAGAGCCAGCTCACCTCAGATACAGTCAGCATTCTATGGAATAAAGCGTCGTGACAAAGCGAGGCGGTGTGTTGTCACCACCGGCGCCGACATCAAACTGTCGGAGCCACATTTATCTGAAATTAAATTCTAGGAAAAAGAAAACCAAGAACCCTTGGCATAATCGAAAGCGTTCGTATTCCAGGACTAAAGGTTTGACGAGACGTTCATATGAGACGACTTATCGTCCATGTCGCTGTGAGCGGCGAGGGGAGCGTCACCGCCTTTGCTCTCTTATCGATCTGGAGACGTCTGCTGAGGCGGAAATGTCGCCGGTTTGAATTATAACCCTCCAATCAGGGCACTCGATCAGTTGACTGGGAAGCGAATTGACTTGTCACAGTCGCGTGCACGCCCCTTCTGTGTCATTCCTGGCATCCGTTCTTTAAGCTGTCAACAGCCGGAGCAGAGTTACGTACTAATATTTTCTGCAGGCGTCGCGGGCTGCGCCATGGGACCTTGGGGGTTAGGTTTGGATTATCTCGACAGCACATGCCACAGCAATAAAAGCTTTATTAAGTCTATATTAACTCAGTGATACGATCAGCAAATGAACTGAAACCATAGGGGGACAGTAAAGGACACGGTTGAATTACCTGCTTCATAGTTGCAATAACAGCAATTTGTATTAGAGTGAGATCGGTAAAGTCAGCGGCAAAAGAAATTGATCTCTGGGCGCGGATCCGCTCGGTCTCTTTATGGTTCCGGGTCCCGAGAGGACGCTCGGCCCGTGCTGATCACTCACAACCTCAGATGGATCCGAGAGAACCTCGGTAGAGAGTTTTCACCTAAAATCGAAGGGAGCCGGTCATCTGGTACGGCTTTTGGGGCTCACCCGCATCCTCTTGAGACAGGAAGAACTCGGGTTTTAAGATGATCTTATCTTTACCGGAGATTTTAAAATTAAATTCGAAAAGATACATAGATACACCTTGATGAAAATGCCAGAATAAGTCTTGTTTTACCCTGACATCCCCTGATGGTTGTCTGTTGTCTGTGAGCTTATGGAAAATATTTGAATGAATTTTCAGATTTGGTGGGCGGGTTCCTCATAATACAAGGAGTAGGATTGGCCTACTTTTGGCAGTACTTTGTCACATTTCTTCTCTATTTGCATATTGTACAGTGCAGGATAATGCCATTAAATGGGATTGTCCACAAAGCGACCGTAAAGACTGGACTCACTCCACATAATTGTCCCCGTGGGGAAATAGTAATTATTGCCGGAGCAAAGGTACACACGCAGGTAGTCATATTCACAAGCCATTTGCAGAAAGGCTGTTGGTTTATCAATATTCCAAGCAACATCCGTGTTCTCATTAGCAATAACATAAGATGGGAGATAAAACGGGAACAGCAATTGGGAATAGCAATTTTTGAGTCATAGGGAATTATAGAACATTATCAATATAACCTGGAAGAAAATGGAAAATGACACATATACGACGTCTCTTCAAGATTTACGATGTAATGATATGATACTATTTTACTTAATCACAAAATGATTTATGTGTGTTTAAAGATATTAAGAACCTTTTCTGGTCACAGATAAAAAGTTCCTTTTTTAAAAGAAAGGGTCATAACTTAGGCCTAAGACAATGCTCCAGATTCCCACTCCATTTTCTTCTATTGCTGCCATTATTTTCTGTAAATTCTGTAAAATTGTAAAAATACTTTTCAGTGTGTTTTGATTGCTTCAAACCAAGGCTTCGTTTTACTGAGCAGACCAAATTTGAGAATACGAATATCAGTTTATGAATTTCCAATTCTACGGTTGCTGCCACAGCAGGTTAATCTAGCCAGGATATTATCTTCTCATATTTATTCAAAACAAATCATATCCACATCTCCACACACATCCTTTATTTGCTTTGTAGTTCCTTTTGCTTTTCCATGCAGTCATGAGGTCCACGGCAGTGAGGGACATGCTGACCCCCGGTGGGACAGCGCTGGGATCTACACACAGGCCTTATTTCTTTTGTATACTAATCCCTGTGGGGGAAATTAGTTCTCCCATTTGACCCGTCCTATACCCTAGGAGCAGTGGGCAGCCGAGGGCGCCCGGGCCAACTCCAGTTCTTTCGCCAGTGCCTTGGTCAGGGGCACCGACAGGAGTATTAACCCCTGACATACATGATGATGGTGGGAGGAGCGCGGAGCACCCGGAGGAGAACGTGCACACTCCACACGGGAAGGACCTGGGACGACCGCATTCTTGGATTCAGTTGGATGATGGGAATCTAAGCCTTATCAAACTGCACACCACAAAATGACACGCTGTAATCCTTAAAAGCATAATTTGAAAAACTCCAAGCATGGCTTATTTTGATCATCGTGTGACCTGAAGATCTTACCAAAATGAAACATTCTCCCAGGGAACAGAGGGAAAGTACACAAAGGCCACGACTAAAGCACAGGGTTGATTTTCTCAGAAAGCTCTGACAGATTGTGGAGCCGGGCGCAGGGCTGACTCACTGCAGAGTAAATAGGACGAGCCCGGCCAAATCCTAAAAGGTTCACCTGGAGAAGATTTTCTGACTTCTTTTATCGCTATTCAAAATGCTCCCACCGACGTTATTGTGCTATTCATTCTAAGCTGAGCACGACCTCGGCTTTTTGAGAGAGAGTCATAATCGTGAGCCCATGCATTTCCTCGAAATGTTTTTCTTTTTGATTCTGTGTTTAGTGCCGTGATTGAGCAAAATGATTTGCTCCCATTTCTGTTGTTGTCAACAATGAAACCTGTGTGAAATAGAGTCGTCCCGTAGTGCTGCTGTTGTGCAAATATAAGGTACATACATGGTACAGTCAAAAAAGAGGATTTTCAAAATTCTTCATTTGTGTAGAGATTATAGGGCTGGGGGATATATGTTATTGTGCCATGATATTGTCCGGGATTTTGGTTATTGTAATATTGTGATATAGTTAAATGTCTTAAACAGAAGATTACTGCAGTTTTATGAACTTCCTAGCTGTTAACTAACTCCTCTAGGTCAGAATATCCATATTACTATTGATTTTGTTGTTTCTCAAATATTTATTGTGTGTAGAAATGTTCTGAAAGCACAAATCGTACCCCAAATATCGTCACATTATCAATATATTGTCAACGAAAGATTTTGTCAATATCGCCCTCCAGCCCTAGTGCAAAATCCAACTTGATCTTTCTTTTGGAGAATTATGTCAATTTGCCCAGGTGAAGGTATCCTGTGTCAAAATGACAACTCGCTGTTATATTATGAAGCAATTATACTAATATGCTCAACTATCAACAGGTTATTTTGTGGTGGGACCTCCCAGGCGAGGGCAGGAGCTGCCATGCCCTTCGGGTGTCTGACACTCGGGGAGAAGAAGGATTACAACAATCCCTCAGAGGTGACAGACAAATACGACCTGGGACAGAATGTTAAATCGTGAGTACTTTCCGTAATTATATCAGACTTTCAATTTGCCAACCTTTTCTTGTATTCGTACATGATGAGTGTATTTTCACTTTTGCAGAGAGGAGTTCTGTGAGATATTTCGAGCCAAGGACAGGAATACGCTGAAAATGTACACTTGTAAAAAGTTCCTCAAAAAAGATGGAAGAAAAGTAAGAAAAGCGGCAAAAAGTGAGATCCTGATCTTGAAGATGTGAGTAAAGCTATCAACTGCATTATAAGACATAATTTTACCTGCTTGAGTTAACATTATGGTATGATGACAACTACTAACCCTACATTCTTACATAACTACACATTTACATCTTAAACACAAACAAAAGTATTTGCTGTAATACAGTAAATGATAATGCATCCATATAGATCAATATCAAATTTATTCCTGCTGCTGTTTGGTCACCAACCCCCGGCGGGCCTTTCAATGATCAGATGTCATCAGATATTTTACATAATCCAAACACTGATACACATTACATAATTTGCATCATGAATCATATCGGAATGATCTATGCAAGGCCCAATTATTCTATTTATTATACTAGATCAGCTGAATAAGGTTTGTTGTGTAACTACTCAAGTGAAGTTATTGCCAATCATATGGCAATCAGTGATGCCTTACACCCCAGAATGCTTTTGGCCTAAAATGCTTCCAATGAAAATAGCTGTCTCTTCACATTGTTGAGGATCTGACATATTTACTGCTCACTCCAACCCCCTTGGCACCTCTCCATCCTCCTATCCCCCCCTTCCCTCTTTTCTTTGCTCTTTTCAAAGGGTTAAGCATCATAACATCCTCCAGCTGGTTGATGTCTTTGAAACCAAGAAAGAGTACTTCCTCTTTTTGGAGCTGTGAGTATTATTGGAGGGAATTGAGAGGAACGAGCCATTCTTCATCGATTGATTCTCAGGAACATTTCATTCCCCATCGCACACTGTGTCTTCTCTCTTCTTTCTTTGTCCTGAACGTTATGTCCCCAAATGTTTTGTCCCAACGGACCCGGCGGTAACACGACTGACTAGTGTTGAACATCTAAACTTTTCAGAGCTACAGGCAGGGAGGTCTTTGACTGGATCTTAGACCAGGGCTACTACTCGGAGAGGGACACCAGCAACGTTGTGAGGCAGGTGTTGGAAGCGGTGGCTTACCTGCACTCTCTGAAGATCGTCCACAGAAACCTCAAGGTACACTGTGCACTGCTGACACCTAGTGAGGAAAGAAGAGCATCTCACCACACCCCGAATCATCCCAATGATCCCTGGATATCAGTTTACATTTTGATATGTGACAAGACAACAGCATTAATCATCATTATTTATTACTCATTTTAGCTGGAGAACTTGGTATACTTCAATCGGCTGAAGCACTCCAAAATTGTAATCAGTGACTTTCATTTGGCCAAATTGGAAAATGGACTCATTAAAGACCCATGCGGGACACCGGAATATCTTGGTAAGGGTCACAGGTTGGGATTTGATATAGATTCTGAAAATACAGTCGACCAATTATTCTATAGGCAGCCTACAGTGTGCCGTGGTGAAGATAAATTGTTGTTTATCCCAAATTGTTTCCTCTCAGCTCCTGAGGTGGTCGGGAGGCAGAGATACGGAAGACCGGTCGACTGTTGGGCCATTGGAGTTATTATGTATATACTGTAAGTGCCCACTTATATCGTGCTCACAACCAATAATCAGGATACATACAGACATTTATGGTTATTAAATATTTGTTGCTTTTCTCTCTGTTGTAATGGAACATTTTCTAGATGTTGTCTCATCTTGATGGGCTTATTTGACTCCCTTAACAGTTTGTCTGGAAACCCTCCTTTCTATGAGGAAGCTGATGAAGATGACTACGATAACCGTGATAAGAACCTCTTTCTGAAGATATTGTCAGGGGACTATGAGTTTGATTCACCATATTGGGACGACATTTCAGACTCTGGTATCAGTTTTAATGTCCTACAAAGAATACGATAATTACTGTATGGTGTGTGATAGGCATTCGTTTGATGCCTACCACACACACAGGTATCAATATATGGAAAAATAAGGAATTGTGCTGTTTATCACCTACAATATAACTAATAAAAGTTACTTCTCTTGTTTTCTTTAGCTAAAAACCTAGTGGCATGTTTGATGGAAGTGGATCAAGATCAGCGATTAACTGCACAAGAGGCTATAGGCCACGAATGGTAAAGATGCTTAATCGAATGTGACTGGTCACACCACACTGCAATAAGAAATATGTTTACTTCTGATGATAACATGTCTGATATAATAGTTTAGTTGTGGACAAGTTAATCTATATATCCTCCAATGGCTGTTCCAGCCTTAAATGGCTATATGTACACTGAAAAATTATGATAGAAAGAAAACCTTGAAAAGGGACATTAGTGGGAGCACCTTCCAGGTTTGTTAATTATTATTATTCATTATTGTTCATAATGTTATTTAACAAGATGCATTATAACAAACAATAAAGGCATATTCACTAGATGACAACAAGACATGACTCTGACTTGATGCTGCTTTCATGGTCAAACACAGTTTGACATCTCATCATTGTCAACTTTATGAAACTATGGAATCAGAAAGGCCTTGGAGGCTCTAGAAATAAATAAGTCTAGAAATAGGTCTAATAAGGTCTATACTGTAGCTTTCTTCATACTGATGCTCCAGAAAGCAGAATGTTAAAGCTGATTAACTTTTTTCGAAAATGGCATGAAAACATACAGTATATGCTCCTGTGCTGTGCAAGTTATCATCTAATCAATAATAGTCTAATCAATTCATTGTCAATATTTCCCCCTTTCTTACGACAAAAGTCAGCCAATATCTTTTTTCAAGCTTCCGGGTGACCCTTCCCTCTCCCCCCAATAGCCACTTTTACTGAAATTGTGATATTAGGTATACTGGGATATTGAGGGAGACTAAACACAGAGCGCAGCTGTAGCTGGTCCAATGACCAACATCTCAAATTATTGGTATCAACATAACAACTTTCTGAAAGATTACATTATTTAAATTACATTGGCACATGTCCATCATCTCTGTGCTGAGTTCTTTAAATCATTAACTAGCAATATTATTTTCCTCCTTTTTTCCAGGATTTCTGGGAATGCAGCCTCAGATAAGAACATCAAGGATGGCGTTTGTGCACAAATAGAAAAGAACTTTGCTAAAGCCAAGTGGAAGGTATTTCTGTTCCACATTAAAGCAACTGACCTATTTCATACCATGCACATTATTTCATCTTATCTTATCTTATCCAAATTTTGGAGTAAACGTAGCACTTTAATTTCCCATAGAAAGCCGTGAGGGTGACCACCCTTATGAAGAGACTCCGGGCACCGGAGCAGAGTGACTCCGGGGCCTCTAGTCCCACCGCAGGGGCCGCAGCAGGAACGGACACGGCGAACAGGGCTCCCGTTCCTCCAAGCGATGGTCCCGGGAACGCCTCCGCTGGCGTCGCGGCTTCTACCGACAAGCAACTTCCCGCCACAGAGACTGGAATCACCCCGGCGCCGCCCGGCCCCGGCTCGGCCCAGTAGGAAGCGGAGCCGCGGCCGAGGCGCAAAGGAGATAACCTGCAAACACCACACACACTGGGGGACAAGGCGGCGTGACCAGGGGTGATGGGAGGACCTCTGTCAACCCCAAAGCACACCCACGCAGTGAGTTCATGGCATGATGATTTAGTGTATAAGCTATTTGAACTCCCACCCCCATTTTCCTTCTAAGCACAGCAGTGTTTGGCAGCGTCGTGTTTAGATTGCAGTTCGGCCTCACGCGATCCTATGATCACTCTTTCAAGTAGCTTCTCGGTATCACTTCAACTTGGAGTCGTCTGATTTCTTTGGGCTCGATGAAAGGTGACTCTTTTCCTTTCCCGTGTTATGAGCTAATCGTGTTACATTAGAACTGTGAAATGTTTCCCGTGTATCCGTGTACTTGCTTTTCCGTGAGTCTTTTGTAAACAATCCTCAGAGCTGCTGAAGTGTTTAAATGTGACTCAAATGATGCTAAACCAGCATCCGGTCATTTTTTCACACTTCAAAATGTAAAAGAAGAAAATCTTTTGAGCATTTTATGATCAGTGTTGTTCTAGCTGTTGTTGTCCTGTAACTAGCTGTTTAGAGGTGAGTTTATATTCCCATGTATTTTGTTGTATCATTGTGTTTTTTGTTTGACTTGTTTACTTGTGTATTTCACAGCTTTTAGCTGAGCTAAAGAGCTGTTAGAATGTTTGTGAGTGAATAAATATAAAGCAATTGTATAATTGCTTGAACCAAACCGAACCATTTTCATTGAGACTCAGGATTGTATTCATTCTGTTGTCGTTTCCACTCTCTCCACTACAACGCACCTTCAGTCTCCAATACTTTTGGGTTGAGTTGCCACTTAACTTACTTACACAAGAAATAAATTAGTTGAAGCAATATTGATCACTCGGGTGGCATCAGAGTGATCACGATCGATTTCAGTTGATTAGAAAGTGTTTTGGTGGGGCG
>OMKR01074382.1:0-10574 GCA_900302355.1 Cyttopsis rosea
TCGGCTGATAGGTACATTCAAATCTTCAGCAAAGGACGCATGTGTGCGGGGGAAGCCAATAAGGACGAAGATAGAGGGCGGAGCCTATGTGAAAGAACTCTTCTTCGTTAGTGTCTGTTTGTTTAACGTGTGATCAAATCAGCCAATTAGAAAACAGAAAGCAAAATGCTTAACTAAATATGAGGATAAACAAAGGAAACTGTTCTGCTATTGTATATTTATTTTATGTGAATAATTAAGTATAATTTTCTAACAGACTTTAATGCACAAACATAAGTTATTACTCTTCCATTTTGAATCTTACAATACCTATGTTTTTAAAGCACTTGTAACGGCAACCAAACCAGCCTGGGTGACGTTATCGATACTCGTCGTCTAGGCTTCCATACATTATATACTGTATATATATATATATATACTTATTAAGGAACAGACGACAAACATACTTGTCAGGTTTGGGCTGTCGAGCTGGGAAATCAAGATGTTCTTACCTTGGTGTCCATGTCCAAGACTAAACCCGGTGATGTTCATGGAAAAGGGGCTAAACTCCCGATGCACCCGGCCCACAGGCCAGCACGCACGGTGCTCCATAGCTCATTCATTTAATTATATTAATTTACACAGATGAAAACTAAAAAACACAAGTATTTCCAGAGGGACAGGTATTCAAACGGCAACTCAAAGTCATTTGCCGTGGGTCTGAGTAACCACTGTGTTCAGTGTCCTTCAAGTTCTCGTTTCAAAGCTCGTAATCAATTAACCACGCCCACCTATTTCAAAGCTCTCGCATGTTTCAGAATTATGTAAACACCGCCCCCAACCTGTCAGCCAGCAGGGAGACAAGAGGCACAAGTATTTTTTTATTATTGAAGGCTTTGTCTTTCAATTACAGCCTCCTGGGGAATAATGTTTAAGCATGGGACAAAAATACCTCAATTAATTCAAAAGACTTTAATAGAGATTTGAAGAAAAATGAGCACATGCTACATCACACAAACAAAATTATAAAGTTAACGTTTTAGTATAACCAAACATTGGCTGACAAAGACACTGATGTATCCAACCTCAGACATCACTGGATACGTGAAAATAGTGCGGCTCCTCCACAACAACAAAGATTTAAAAACTGGTTTTGGCCGAGATATCGAGGATGCTGGTACAAAAGCAGCCGAAGAGCATTTGGCAAAACAGCTACTATAAATTAAAAAAGGTCCATATCTGCCCCTCACTTATGAAGAGAAATATGCAGAAGACAGGGAGTGCTTGGATGGCCGCGGAGGGAATTCTGGGGGGGAAAACACAACAAATATAAAAACACAGAACCACCATTAAAAAAAAAAAAAAAAGTAATTGAAAATATGAAAAATTGAAACAAGGAGCTTTTTAAATTTTTTTATCTTGAAGTCTCATTGGGTGACCGACCTCTGGGGTTCAGATTGGACAGCAGCCCGTGCAGCGGGACGCTGTTGTCCCTCCTCTCAAAGTACTTTGAGTCCAGTCCGGCAGTGTCGCCTCTTAAAACAGGAAGCAGACAGAGGAAATGTTACCTGTTGAATGCTGGTTTGGTACCTACCACTAGCATACCGTTTAGTTTGCCAAATTAGGGTTTAGTATGCCCAAAACTGTAGTATGTGTGCAAGTATGTGAAAAGTACCATGACATACTACATCCGGTGACTTAGCATAGTATGCCCTGCACGCTAAGCTGAAAAGTTTAGTGTGTGGATGTAGTATGTCGGAGAGGCCGCTGATTTGACATATTACATAAAATATTAAAGCGCGCTGGGTTTGGTTATGGTAGAGTTTTGGTTAATGCTTTTTAAAAATTGTTTTCTTCATATCATATATGTCAATAATGACACATAAATAAACTGGACACAGAAAATTTATAACTTTCAATTTCCTACGATAGAGTGCTTTTTGTAAAACAAAGACATAAATAAGAGAATTTTCTTTACAACCGGTTTCCAGGAGTAAGAAAGGAGGCACATGATGAAAACAGAAGGTGAACTCACAGTTTGCCGATGGGCTGCAGCGGGCGCTGCACTGCGGCCTCCACAGGAGACAGTCCAGGTTTGGCCACGGGGTAAAAGTGGGCCTTGGAGAAAAAAAAAAGTAACATTTTTTTTTTTTACAAATGACGATAGACTATGAGCTCGATCAATCAAAATGGCGGGTTGGCAGGTGACACTGCGAGACAGTTAAAGATAAAGTGTGATACATTGTGGGATTTCCTACCCTGAGGCCTGCGGCAGGACTCTGGAAGGACTCCGGCGACGGCGGTTTTCTGGAGAGTTCCTTCTCATTGAGCTGCTTGTTCAGCCAGTTGATGACTGGCACAAGAAGCAACAATGTCAGGGAGGAAAGCTCAACATTAAAAATAACAAGAATTTTCAAAAATACTTCCTCAAGGATCATTGTTGGAGCCATTACATTGTAATGTTGACCAAATTAGATCATACAGGGAACTTGTGCCCTAGAGCCTCATCGTTCAAATCGCTATTTCCAAATGCCTTTTCCCGTCAGAGTGAGTGATTAAATCCTAAATGATTCATCCAACATCAGTGCAAGGGAGCGCAAGGGAGGGAGCCGCGAGCCCGACACCCCTGAAACCCTCCTCACCGTTCTCGTTGGTCTTCAGAACCTCTTTGCTCTCGTTCAGCTTCTGGACGGTCGACTCCAGCTGCTCCTTCAGTTTGGACACCTGGAAAACAGAAAAGAGGAAACTTCGATAGTTGCAATCTGCTGTCGTATTCAGATAGTAGAAGTGTCCTTCATATAAAAAAAACAAAGCAAAAACAGGAAACTTTAAAAGGAAACCTATATTTAAAAAATGTATTAATTGATTTTTTTGATTAGCAGATGATAAAGTGTCATTCAAATAATAATTGACATTGTGACTAGACAAACAGGGTTCATTCTGGCATCACAAAATGAAATTCAAGGACTTTAAAGTTTTTTTTAGGACTTCAAGCAAAACAAATATAATCAATTTTCAATGTGATAAATTATAATATAATCGTAATCTCATTGTTTATTATTTATATTAGTATATCTATACATCTATTATTCGTTTCATTATCATCTACTATTATAAGTGTCTATTTCCAACCATGATGATGGATTCAATTTACATTTTCCTGGCATCATCTATATCGTAAAAAAGCAAATCTGGATTTTTTTTGTCAAGGCTTGAATAACAAAACCAGGGAGAATATCACAGGTTTTTATAGATTGTGGGTTTTTTTTCCAAGGACTTTCCAAGCACTTCAGCACAAAAGGGGCTATTTTCAAGGTATTAATATTTTAAATCAGCCGTTAGTATAGTAATTAATTAGTATCAGTACTTTCATTACTAGTAAATTTCTGAGGACAAAATTCAAGCACTTCAAGGACCAGATGAGAACCCTCAGACTACCTGCTCCTCTTGGCGTTCCAGCTGCTGCTGGGCGTCCTGCAGCTGCTTCCTGCTGCTCTGCAGCTTCTCTGAAGTGTCCTGCAGCACCTTCTCCTGGGACACAGTCACCGCGTTCTTCACCTTGATTTTCTCCGCCAGGGCTCGCAGCTCCGCCTGCAGCTTCTTGATGATGCCGTTGGCCTGCAGGGAATAGTGTAAGAAAAAAGTTTGGAAAAAAATAATAAATGGAGGTTTTGGTGGGAAAAAAAAAAAGAGAGCCTAATCCTCGTAGAAGTGTGAAAACATAAAATAATTGAGGAACTGATCCAACTAAGTTTTTGGATAAGGAATGCATCCTGTTAAAAATAACATGAACTATTAATGTTACTAGTGTGAATTTCTGCATTTGTTCCCAATTATAAAATAAAACAAAAAGTAATGTTTTAGACCTAAGAAGCCTGTTTGGGTTCAGATAACTTGTGAAAGATTTACCATAATTTAAAATGTATTCATCATCTCATAGATTACTCAAATAATTAAAAAAGTAACCAATTATTAAAATAACTTAGCCACAGCCCGAATTAAAAGTATTAAAGACTTGATGTCTCGGCTCTGTACATCCTCACCCACCTTGATCAGCTCCTCAGACAGCGACTTCACCGTTGATTCCAGCTTCCTAATTTGATGTTCTTTACTTTCAGCGGAACCTTCTATCGATTCCTAAACGAGCACATCGATCAAATAAATGAAAACTAAAAGTAATTTCACACAATATTACATATGAAGCGTCCCTCAGTCCTTCCAGAATAAACTGCTAATAAACATAACATTTCCTTTTCAGATAAATTGATTGGCCTAGAATGATGTGTATAACATTATTCAATTAGCTTTGAGAACACATGTCTTCAACGATATTATGTATGTATGTAACTTTTATATTTACTATAAGAATATTAAAAATTACTGTGAAACAAGTAATAAGTAACTTTTTAAAGCAAACAGACTTGACAATCACATGTATGCAGGTAGCAGAGATTTCAATATATTAAATACTTTAACAAGATTTATAATCAAATCATCGGTAGGCTGAGGGTTTTAAAACCCCAGAAATATTGTCTATGATGCAGAAGAACTTGACTAATTTTGACAAAAAAAGAAATATACAGAGAAATAAAACCAGGCTGACTTTGAAAGGCTGAATATTTGTAAGAAACTGAATTTAAGACATATTAAGACACCTTAAAGGACCTTGTACAAGAAACTTCAAGACAATTTTTTTGCAGTGACCGGATCACCGCACCATACCGTAGTCTTGGATTAAAACAACTATGGCCACATGAGAAAAGACAAACGTTTATCCATTTTCCCCGCGTTCTACACTCGCTCTTCTTCACCTTCTGCTGCTGCGTGGCCTCCAGCACCTCCCTGGTGCGGCTCATCAGCTGCTCCTTGTCCTTCACCTCCTGCTCCAGGACGGCCAGCCGGGTCTGCAGCTGGACCAGCAGGCGCTCCTTGTCGTGGCACTCGGTGTCCAGAGCCCCGTTCTCCCTGCGCAGCGACAGAGCCTGCTGCTTGGCTCGCTGGCACTCCTGGTGGAGGAGGGAGAGGAAGAGGAGGAAAGAAAGGAGAGGAAATGGGTGAAAGACAGAAGGCAGCGTATGTATAATTTCATGAAAGGAAGAACAGGAGAGGGGGAAAAAGGGATGCAAGGGGGGCGTATCAATGACAAGGGGGAAATTGACAAATAAGGTTGTTAAGAATAAAGACATGACAAGAGTAAAAACATATATTGAGATACGTGCATTTATAGTTTATTCATGTATGTATATTAAGTTGAAAGACTTAGACACTCAAATTTCCTCCCCAGCAACGGTCCAAACCATCATAATGTCATAAGGTCAGGGGCCTATATTGTAGTTATTGTATAAGTATCAAATGAAATGTAAACAAACTTTCCTCATACAAGCACAGGAAAAATAAATAAATAGCACTTAATTTATTTTATTCAAAGTGCTTAATTTGTACAAATAAGTAAAGTTTAACACTGCTTTAATATCCCTTTCTCTCTCGTTTTCCCAACTTCACCTATCTTTCTTGTTTAGTGAGAGAATGGGCTTAATTTGAACAAATAATATTATAACACAGCTTTAATATCCATTTTTTCTTTATTTTCCTTTTTTGTCCCAGTACTTCCCACTCTACCTTCCTTGTTTAGTGAGAGAAATGATTCTTTGCTTGTCCTGCCAGTAGTTTAAATCTAGGCTGAAATGGAGTCAGTGCCATTCTCATGCACATATGTAGGTGCTCAATTTCATATGGAATGATATTTAGTTGTAATGATGTCCATAGTGGAGAAAGCCAACTCAACTGTATATGGAGCCAAACATGGTCAAGGTGTGCAGCGCTACTTTGGTTAAACCAGGGAAACCGTCGGAAATCTCTGTGAAATAACTGTGATTGGCTGAGGTGCGTGAACCACGTGATTTAAATAACCGCATGTGATTGGTCAGGGCCTCCTGCTGTGCTTGAGCCAGTGCTGTAAAAGCTGGACAAGCTGCGCCCGTTAAAAAAAACCCTGCTGCATTGACATTATTATAAACTTCTCAATAATTTATCAGAAATGGGTCGACGTCCGGAAATGAGTGAAGCCTGGTATAAAGGCTTGTAGGCCTTTTTACTGTCTAAAACGCAGTTGCTGACATTTTTAGACTAAACCACAAAACTCCCAAAATAAATGAACTGTGGTTTCAAACTGAGCATACTTTATAGCGATTTTCTCTATCCGTCTCTGTCCTCAAATCTAGCTTAATGATAACTAAGTAGGACACAAAATTAAAAAAATGTCATTGGCCAGACGCACCCACCTCCTCAGCACTGGCCAGCTTGATCTTCAGGTCCCTAATAGTGGACTCGCTCTTGTACTTCCGCTCTGTCAGCTCACGGTTGGAGGCGTCCAGCTCGGCCAGGCGGCTCTGGAGCTGCTGCGTGTTCCTCTGGTGAGCGCCTTCCAGCTCCTGGCGAAGCTGCTCGTTCTGCTGCTGCAGCTTGGTCTGGATCTGGAGAGCGGGGACATCACATTTTCAACAGACGAGTCCCCCGTCCATTTTTATACGTTATTAAAAAAGCTGAACGAGCCGCTTACCTCCAGAGCCATCTCTCTCTCTGCCATCAGGTCCTGGGAGTGGCGGCTAGACAGCGAGCTGCTCTGACTGGTCCACTCCGAACGCAGCTTGTCCAACTCCCGGGTCTTCTCCGACAGTGTCTGGGAGATGCACGGGGACAAATGAAACAGCCGGAGGCCATTCCATCGCAATGATTACATAACCATCATTTTGTGGGAATTTCATGCAATCTTATATAATCCGTCCATTTTGCCCAATACAAATGCCATTGT
The DNA here is from genome assembly GCA_900302355.1 of Cyttopsis rosea. NCBI lineage: Eukaryota > Metazoa > Chordata > Actinopteri > Zeiformes > Parazenidae > Cyttopsis > Cyttopsis rosea. The sequence goes on from OMKR01074382.1 coordinate 6,791, forward strand.
TTTTGCAGGGGTTTTCCTGGTTCAAAATAAGCCTTAGGTGGTGACTTTGTGTGACAGCGACTGCGGTCGTTCCGGCTTTACTGCCACTGTCAACTCAATGTGTCGTACATTTATATTTGGAATGTAAGTTCAGGTCTTCAAGAGATCAGAAAAAGGAAAGTTAATTTGGATTTAATATTTATGATCAATCAAGATATCCTTGATCCATAAATCCAGACCTCATGACTCCTGGCCATCTTCTGGATGAGGCACCTGCTGGTGGGATGACCCAATTGCAGTAATAAATACATGGACAATTTTTAACTGTTTTTACATGGTTTTTCTTGCATGATTTCTCCTAGAAGGCTTAGGTGGGGTGAAAAACGCCTTAGGTGGGCCGCCCAAGCCATTTCAATGCAGGAAAAACCCTGGTTTTCTGAATGTAGCCAAGTAAATGAGATGTCTTTTTTTATTATTACTCATAAAGCCACAAGATTAAAGAACATCAGCTTTTGAGATGCTGGAAGGTGAATTTCACAGGACTAGCTAGGCTGGTTGATCCCCTCTGCAGCCTTGCATTGAGCAAACACAGTTAGCATGCAGCACGTCACTATCTTGGTTCTGGGCACACAGAGCTTAAATTGATGTTGAGGTTTTTGTCTGAGAAGACTAGGTGCCAAAAACGGGCGTTTTAAACATAACATATTTACATTTAAAGACTTGCCATAATTGCCATTGGCAATTGGCAATTAATCGTATGGCAACCCTAACCCTAATCTCCGCTATTTATCATTGTAAAATAAATCAGCCCTCTATTTATGCAATGTAAGCAGCCTAATAACAAGTTTAACAAAAAATATGAAAGAGGCTAGATTTAGAGACAATAATAAACAACTTATGCACCGGGTACATACAATATCCCATATAAACAAACAGCACAGTCCACAGTGGAAACCATTCAACATCCCATCAGTGCAGTGTGTGTCACCTGCTGAGCGTAGCTGAGGTGCCGGGACAGATCCTCCTCAGTCTTCTTCAGCTTTGCCTCCAAGCTCTGCTTCTCCTCCTGCAGCAGACGACTGGGTCAGTCTCTGTACACATTACGACACGGCGTACCCCTTAGAAGCACTATTATGTCATATTAAGTCACTTCCAAGTAATGGAAGTCTGGCTTTACTTTATTGTTATTAGTGTAAAAGCAATAAGGCTGGGTGTTGGGCATGATCTCATGATTCGATTTCGATACAAATGGTCACAATTTGATTCAATATCGTTCAATCCCATATTGATGAGATGGCTCATAATACGATTCTATATCGTATAGTGACATTTTATACATAAGAATTGCTACCAACTTTTCTGTAAACCTTCTCATGTGCATTAAGAAAATATTTAAACGAAGAAACCACAAAAAATTATATATTAAAATTTATTTGTGATTATATATTTGCTTATTGTTGTGTTTAATTTAAGCAGAAAATGGTTGCATAACATCCAAACAAAGTATCAATAATACAATTTTCAATTCGATTCAGAAATGTAAACAGTAGATTACATAATTCAGGGAGGGAAAAGAAAACAACTGCCCCCACCCGGGAAACTTTTGGTGAGTTAAATTCAAATGAGGAGTCTCCGGCTAACCTTCAGGGAGGAGAGGCATCCGGCCAGATAATCCTTTATCACTTTGTCGCTGCCCTGGAGCAGTTTCAAAGACAGGTGGTTGAGGTGTTTGAAGGCGTTCGTCTCCACAACGCTGAAGGAGGCAGAGCCGTCAAGCACAGAGGACTGGCATGTCAGCTGCAGCAGGAATCTGATCCAAACAACGGGAGTTGGGGAGAGGGCGGGATTTATCAATAATCTAAAAGCTAATTGAAGACAGTTGTTTAGGTCTGGGCTGATAAGGATGAAAACATATATTGAGCAGGACCTCTAATGTCATCAAAACAAAACAGAAAAGAGAAGGATACCAAAATATCTCCAGTACTTCGAACACACGCAAGACCTGACCAAACTTTGGTTATTTTTCCAGGCAACTTTGCCAAAAGTAAACAAAAAACTAATGGCTTTATCACGAAGAATGGTTTGCTGTTGTAGTTACGTGTCTGCTTATTTATTTTGTGGAGACAAGAAAAAAGGACATTAGGTAGATTTGGTGGGGACATGCAGACACAGATTGGCATGGATTAATTCTGCAGTTGGAGGTAAATTATTATTAATACTGTATATAATTATTATAAATGAAGACCTAAACAGTGAAGTGTTACGAAAATACCCAATATTCCTTTATTTTAATATACGTTGCATGCATTCCATATATAATAGGCCTCTATAAACTCGCTGTTTCCTCTCGCGCTCTCATTGGCTGCTGCCTTCGTCCCCGAGCTCACAATACCACTTCAAACTACATGATCTTGTGTCCCCGAGACGTTGGGGATGGCTCAAAAAGATGCCTAGGACAGGTCCCGGCGCATCATAGACCTGTCCCATCTATACAAGCGGCGGTGATGGGAGCCGGCCCGGGTTTGAATCCGGCCCGAGGCCCTTTGCTGCATGTGCTCCCCTTCTCTCTCCCTGCCTTTCCTGTCCTATCTAATAAGGTGAAAATGCCACAAAAAAATCTTTAAAAAGAACAGGACTGTGTGTCTTTGTCACATGGATCAGTGCTTTGCATTGGCAAGAATTCAGCATTTACAATATGCATGAAGATACATTTCGATGCTGTTAATTATAGAAATATGCTGCAATTTTACTCTCATAAGTCCCTATGTCTTCAAAGATCAATCGATATACATTAGGATACAACGAATACACAATAGTACTGAATTGTACAATACAGCTTACTGAATGGGAGGTGAACAGGAGACAAAAAAATATTTATCACAAATATCTTGAGGCTTGATACTGTTGTTTTAAGAAACAATACAGAAGCTGTGAACCAAAGAAAACATAATTATTTAATACAAATTTTTATTTTACCCTATATACCCATCCCCATTTTGTACATTTTATATATTTGACTATTTCTGCTTTGTATTTTCAGCTATTTGTGTATATTTCACTATTTGTATTTTTATATAAATTTTTTATTTTTTGTAATCGTCTGTAGTGACGCACCAAATCCTTACCATGACAAATTCCTTTAAATGCACCTGACGAATATTGAAAAAACCCATTATGATTATGGTGTATGGATGGTTTCCAGGCGGCCCTACCTGGGACTGTCCGACTCATGTTCCGACAAGCAGAGCTGCAGCAGGTCGATGAACTTTTGAGGAAACGAGACGAAGTCGATCAGCAGCCCCTGTTGAACTTTCAAACTTGGGGCCAGACAAAAACACGGGATAAAACAGGCGGGTTTGACGCTGAAATGTATTCCAACGTTTACATGAGTGCTGAGCATCGCAAAGACTTATGGGTTGTTTGAGATAGATAGATGGACAGATATTGTAGTGTCATAGCAGCTCACATCAAAATAGGCAATAATAATAATAATAATAAGGAAATACAATAAAAACTGTAAAAATAAATGGCAATACACAATAAACCTCAAAGTTAACAAGAGGAAGGAAAAAATGTGAAAATATACAATAAACCTAACCATCAACAGTAAAATAAAATAATATGAAACATGGAAAATACAATAAATATGAACCTAAACAGTAAAACTGACCTAAAAGATAAATGAGAATAATTGGCAAGGTACAAGTTAACAATAAAATAAGCCAGAAAAATGAACCCAAAGTTAAACAATGAACAGTAAAGGTTTGGTAATGAACAAAAAATCTAATGACAAATATAAATTGAA
>OMKR01074390.1:0-10847 GCA_900302355.1 Cyttopsis rosea
TTCATTATGACATCTATATAGAAGAAGAAGAAGAATGATTTATTAATCACACATTTACCACACACATGCGGAGGGTGACACACACACACACACACATGCAGGAGTGGCAAACGATGAGATACAGTCTCTGCGTTTATCCCATCCTGGCTGTCCTTCCTCCAGGGGCAGCCAGGAGCAGTGGGCAGCCCTCACTTTGTCGGCGCCCGGGGACCAATTCCAGGTGGTGGGTCCATGTCGTGGTCAGGACAGGACAGGAAGTGTTCTGCACGTTTTTAGTCGGGGTCCTTATGTTGGAGGAGACCCAATGCGAACACGGGGAGAACGTGCAAACTCCACACAGAAAGGCCCCTGATCGGGAGATAACCCACCGGAACACAGTGCCAACAGTGCCCCAGGCGGGAATCGAACCCAGGACCTTCTTGCTGTGAGCCACCGTGCCGCCGAGCAGTGCGGTCCCTAAATATTGTAGGGCTGGTCTGTCGCGCACGGGTCTGCCGAAGACAGCTCCCACTCAGTCCCAGTTGTTAGCGACCAAATGCCCTGTGCTGCTGCCATGCAGGGTTCTGACTAGGAGCTCCCGGTCCATTCATACCTGCTGCCATTGCCAGACGTCCAATTGCCGTCAGACTTCAACCATGTGTATGGTCCAGGTATTGTTCACCGTGGTCAGAGGCGAAGACCTGCGAAAGGATTGTTGTTTGTTTAAAGTGGAGAGTTGAGTTTGTTTGAGAATGGAGTTTGCTTAAAGTGCCACAGAGGGTGCACCATCCCCAGTAGCACTGCTCACCATGATGAGCTATGTCCCGGTGGCAACTGTGGTCCTCCAGGACAACCGGTCCCCCATTTTGGCTGCAGGAGGCTGCCGGGCCCTTTGTCTGTTAAGGCATGCCTATTGCGCACCGCCAGCGCATTGCTTTTCTGTCAGGGTGTGCTCCCTTAGCCTTTGTCTCTACAGACTTACCACAAGGCAGTGGGGCTATTTGCCCATAGCTGGGACAGTGGTTGACAGGCATCAGGGTGTGTCCACACAGTGGTGGGCCTGCATGCTGTGTCCCTGGGGCCCACTGCTGCTCCGAGATCCCCTGTAGTTGAGCCTGGGACCATGAGATACCCAGTTTCTGTGTGTGGCCCCAGGTAGGCACTGCAGGAGTCTTGGTGGAGAAGAGGCTCTGTACTAGCAGGAGGAGACTTTGCATGTTCAGAGGTTAATTAAAAACAATTGCTACCATAAAATATCTTGTAATTCTGGATTCTGATACTTACATTGTTTATCATATACAAGTCTCCGATTTTTGAGACGTTTTGAAAATAAGGGGGGAGGAACATAGCAATTAGGGAAAAAGTGCAATGACACCCCAGTCTGCATACCATGTTCAGAAGTCACATTTTCATCTCCTCTCTCATTTAATTACAGTCCATCTTGTCATGTTGTGTTTCTGGTCTTTTATTTTTCTGAATTCAGAGCATTCATAACAGATTAGTAATTTTAGAAATATCCCAATAGAAGCCTCAACAGTACAGGACAGAGATTAGTCACTAAATAGAGCCATCTACAGGCCAAATACCATTATTGTGGCCATTTAAGGTGGACTGAAAAATTTGAATAAGGAGCTGGCGAATAAGTAGCCAAGTTCAGCCTTGTGAATTGACCTCTCTTCTTCGATCACTAATTTTTTTCTAAGTTCTATTTAAGTTTATATAAAGGTTTTCACTCAAACCCCTGTGAATGAATGAATGAATCTTTATTTTTCGTATCTAATTTCTTTATCTTAATGTACACGCTCACATACTTGTGATAAATTAGTATTTCTTATTTGTTAAAAAAACAAATTATATTTTTATTTGTACTTTATACCTGTTATTGTTTGGTTTGTTGTCCTCTTATCTCTCAGCTGAAGGTATGCATATAACAGTGTAGATTGCGCATGTGATTTCACCAGGACGTATGTAGAGTAAACATGGTCTGTCACCTAGTACCTGAAATTCCCTATAATTCCAAAATCAAAAAGAACTAAATTTTAAAATTCTGAGTGGTGTGTACCCAACAAAGATTTGGTATAGAAACTAATGGCTGTGTTTTCTGTGGGAACACTGATACTGAATCTACTGTCCTGACATGCATGACTGGCTTTTCCCCAAAGTGTTTAATTTTGAATCCTTTTCTGAGAATGACATTACTTTTGAACAGTAGAAAAGCCGACTTTCTGGTGAACAATATACTGTAACGGTAGAAAGGCAGGCAAGAGGACTCAATGGCATACTTATGAATATTATATTCCATATTCCATTCTGTTTCTGCCAAGTCCATTCCAAAATGCCACTATTTCTACACACTGCACCTTTAAATACATGGAAACTAAATTAGCATCAGAATTTGTAAGCATAATCCATGATTATGATTTGTACAAAAAGCCCTAGCCCTTTTTTAGGGGTCCAGCCCAAAGGGTTAGGGTTCACATGATCACCAACAGTAGCGATGGATGGATCTTGCCTGGCATGGCTGTGTCACGGCGAGGTACCAAGGGACAGAAACGCAGTCGCTTTGGCTCGATTTGGCGAACACGACTCCCGGTGGAATTGGATCCCACTGGCGGGCGGCATCGACGGTTGGGCCGAGGCAGCGATGCGGTGGAGCCCCGTCTCTCCCTGGATTCGTCCGGACGGCAGGCGTGGCTACGGTCTCCTGGAGCCGGAGGCCGGTGCGCGGCTTTCTGCGGAGGGTCTGGAGACGTTGTTGTTGGACGTCGGATGGTAGCTGAACTAGCTTGTAACTAAACTTGTCAAAAATATCTTTAATAATAATTTACATTAATCAAAAGTTATTTTAGACTTTAAAATAATTAGCTACAAAACTGAAAACGTCATGCGCATTCATGGGTCCTAAAGTTAAAAAATGAAATAATTAAAATGGGGATTCTGCCAATAAATAAAGTTCTGAGGCTCGAACTCTGAGAGCGGAGCCCTTTCTACGTCACATGGTCACCCCCTCCTTCGCTCTTGTCTGTCTCTGTCTCTCCGGGGCTGCTCTTCTCTCTCTCTCTCTCTGCTCTGCTTCCCTCTCACTCTTCACCCTCTGAACAAAGGGTGCTTTGGGAATTTAATGAGATCGGAATGGGGCGTGAACTTAGATCCAGCCTCCAATCAGAGTCCTTGTTCTGTCTTTTGACTAAATTGTAACATAGACATTTAAGTAAATATTCCTCCATCATATTCCTCCAATCCACCACATCTGATGCTTTCAAAGCGGTATATGTATTTATATTACAAATTGTAAAAATGTATATTGGTATGAACATAAAAAGAAAAGTAACCAAGAATAAAACATTTGATCTTATAGTATCAAAGCACTTTCAAAACTTTTCTAATAACACTGAAACAAGATAAATCTGTATCTGGGTAATTAACGGAATTAATTACTAACTTATAAAACCTAACTCCTAATGTACTGCATGAATATAATTACTATCTCTACCAGGTGTGAATAACATACGAAAAGAGATTTCTAACCATTTAAACTACTCTCTTTGATACTAGCATTTCATTAATAAAAGAAGAGATATAAAAATACTTTTGGTTACATCAACAAAGAAAAGCAAGCAGTTATAATGGGCTTTGGCAATGACATGCATTCCTATGCCTGAGAGGCTAAGGATCTATGGTTCTGGAAGTACAAGATATTTGAGAGTTGGATTATATTTCATCTTCTACAGGATAACCTTACATTACTTATAAATTGTTTGTAGTCCATTTTCATCATGATACAGTTTATACCAGAAAACCAGAGGGTTGCAGCTTCTGTGGAACCTAGCCTGTCACCTGTCACCTAGGGTAATAATTAACCGGCAGGAGAAGGGAGAAAAAGGTGGTCCTTGGTGTAATGGTTTCAGTGTTCTCTGTTATGTGGATTGTTTATGCATCTTAATATCATTTGGTTTCAATTCCTTGATGTAATAATCCAAAAGGGGGAAACCCATTTTACAGGGGTTTATGTAAGATCCACAGCTAACTAGTGGTTTTGCCCTTGTCTGTGACCGACTGGATCAACAACTGCTTTAACATCCTATCGTAAAATCCTGTTTCCAGGTTTACAGTGTAACCAGGCCGTTACGATCATAAAATATACCGGAGGTGACTAGCCAGGATCTCCGTGGAACGTTGTTGGCTCCGGCAGGTGGCCTGCTCGCCGATTTAACTTTAACTAAGGGTCGACTACCCTGGACCCCATGCATTGCTGCCTGCATCTATATTTTTGTTTTAGTTTTTGTCTTTCATATCTTTTTTTTAATTTTATTTGCACCTGTTCCTATGTTTGTTATGGCATTGTGAAACGCTGAAAGTCATATTGTTTGCATATTTTGAATTTGCCTATTAAAAAAAAACACTTTAATCTGAACCTGTGGCAAAAGGTGCACTTCACCGAGGATTGCGCCCCCCCCAATGACACGATTTGGAAAGCGCACAACAATGGCACTGGCAAATACACCTTTATTGTCATAAGATAAGATAAAATAAGATACGACTGGATTAATCCACAGTGTATTAATTGGGTTAATTTATTTTTTATTAATTTATTTATCACTTATATTTTTTTATGTAATATGAAATAAATGCTTGATAGGGAGGGATTCCACAGAAAAAAACAGTGGTGAAATAGTGGGCGTGGGTCACTCACATATGGATAATACAGCTTTAAAAAGTTCTGTATATTTATTCATTTGAATCTAGATATCAAAGGGCCACGTGCTGCCCTTATGATGAATAGTGTGTGTGTACAGTAGGATAAGCACAGACACCCTGGAGACTGTAGATGCATCCTTTCTTTTTATCAGGTCGTCTTAAAAGTCAGTGTGTCCGAGCCCGTGCACACGAATCACCATTTTCCATGACGCAATTTCTCTATTCATGTAAAGAAAAGCCCCTCGGAGCTGGTCTCCCCCTGCATTCTTACTCTGGGGGGAGAGGGAACAGTGCGTGCCTGGAGTGCAGATGCAGCGGGATGAGGAGGACTACACTTCCAGAGGCACACCACCCCGGCTTGTAGACATGAAATTAACATCATCATTATCATCATAATAACACATAATAACACATCACCCAAAATGATCCATTCATTCACTACCAAGTAATTATTTCCCCATTTCACACTGCACATACACATACTGTTGCATACTATACATATACAGTTGGATATATACTGTATATGCATAATTTCATATATATTTTTGGTTATGGTTTTACTTTCTTGTATGTCTTTTTTTTCCTTTAATTATATATATAAAAAAAATTTTGCCTTTGCAGTTGGCCCTTTTCATCATATCACTGCTGAGATAAATATAACTCTGAATATTGTTATCATCATGCCATCTAATGAAACCCAGCTCAAAAGACAATGGCTGTGAGCTGTGCGTGTGCAGAATACAGTGCCCTGCATTGCATCGGCCCTTGCCATTGCCAAAACTTCTTTGGGGGATTAAAAAAAACCCCACCGCTTTCTATCCCACCCCCCAGACCCCAGTCCTCCCTCTCGGCATCCATTCACCATGGTGCGCGCCTAGCTGAGAGGACCGTCTCCATGCCCGGCTCCTGGTGCGTGCGTCAAAACTTCTAATGAAATCCCCAGACACTTTTTGACCAATTAAAAAAAAAAAAAAAAACATCCTCCAGTGGTCAAGAGGGTTGGGACCGATTTAACTGCGTTTTCACTGCAAAAGGAAACTTCAGGTACAGTATGTCCTACTTTGTTAAGCCACCCAGTGATCTCCTAAATGATGTAGATGTAAATGCACCTTCCACCTGCAGCTGCTAAGGAGACTGTGTTGGAATTTAACTGTTCTCTGGAATTTAGCAACTTTTCCCATGCATGATGATGTGTCGCTTTATTGCATGGAGGAGTGGTGGATGTGATTGGTTTAACAAGTACCTTTTCTGTCTGTGAAGAATCATGGAGAGCAATTCCACAGAGGGGGGAGCTGAGGAGGCGCTACTTAAAAACCACCCAAGTCCAGTAAGTCCATCCATCAAGGATGAATGGAGTGCATACGATTTGTAAAACTCGAATCAATGAAAATGCAATGATATATATATACTTTTGTTGTTGTTGTTGTTGTTGTTGTTGTTGTTGTTGATCAGGAAAATAAGTTTTTAGAAAGCACAGTTGTCATTCACTCAAGACACCAATGGAAGCATTCGGGCTTAAGGCACAGAGCCTATAGTACATTAAAACAGGGACATATTTTAATCCGAAGCCACTTTTCCAAAGTGTAACTTCAAAACAAGGAAGTGACATTCTGGTGACATTTTTTGAAGTTCCCCTTTGTTCCTTGGGGATCTGTGCTGGCTTTATGGATGCTGAGAGTCTGCGTGTGTAACATCTGGCTATCAGTGACCCTGTTTGCAGCTGCTGCCCCGAGCAGGAGGGTCTGCTCAGTGGAGACCAGCTCTCCCAAAGGGGGCCACAAAGGTCATCAGTGGATATATAATTTGATGGAGGGCGGAACAGTATCGTCAGTGCAATATTTTGTGTGTGCGGTGGAATAGGTATTGTCCGGTAGTGCTTGTATTGGTGTCATAATTGTGGCTAGATTCTGGCAAACCGCCGCTGCGATGTTATAAAGAAAGGCAGAGTAGAAAAAGTCAGCCATTAAGGTTATCTGTAAAATGGGCTCAGTTTCCTTATGCTTGTCCGCTTTTGTTTGTTCATTCAACCAGCCTCACAAAGGGATTCACAAGCACGGTCATGAATTGGAGGAAGAGCAGGAGGAACTGGCTGAGCACCAGCCTCTGGAACAAGAAGACCTGAACTTTGAGAAATGGAAGCGCAAGCCTTTACCCAAGAGAACGCTCCACCAGAAAATCGACGACTTGAAGACATATTTATGGAATGCGGAGACCAACGAATTCATGGGTCGCTCCGGGAAGAGCTGGAGTGAGTTGACCGTGAGAGGGTGAACGTTTTCTGTGTTCTTTGGCCAGAGAAGCTCAAATCTATGCAAAATACTTTGATGATTTCATAAAGATGAGTGCTATACAGTTGTAATCAGCCAAGAGATTAAGAGAAAACCTGGTGTTTGAACAGCTTATTGATTTTAGAAGATGCACATAGGGATGTTTTATGGAGTTAGGATTTTCACTCCAGTGAACTAACTCAGTTAATTGTCAGTGTGTCTGTGTGTGTCCTCAGGCTTAATGTTTACATAGGTGCATGGACAGAGCGGTCCCGACAAAAACAGACTGCCTGGGGACACGTACCCAGTGGGAGTTCACTGCTCTGGGCCTTGCACTGGCCAGGAATCACATTCCTCTTAAATCTTAGCCTGCTCTCCACAGCTCATTTCCCAAAGCCTCGGTGACCCCGTTGGTGACATTTGCACGCTCACAGCCGCACAGTTGCAATTTGACACGTAAAGATGCAATGCTTTTTTTTCTTCTTCTTCAGACAGCGACGCTAAATGCTAAATACTAAATTCAGCAATTGATTCAGGCAAACCATCCTGGCAGATGTGAATGCCAAGAGCGGTTTGTCGAGTCAGTGACGATTGAGCGGCCTCTTGGTATTTCACGTCACTTTACTTGAGGGCCCTCTTCCAAGTCCACTTTAATCATTGACTTCAAATTTGCACTGTATAGTAAAAACGCTTAAATAAGCCGCAGAAGCGTCGCATTGCATACACTGAAACCCACAGAGAGAGATAGCGCAGGGCTCCTTTTCAAGCAGCGGTCATCGTGTGCGCACTTGTGAAGGAACGGAGCCCCATGTGTCCGAGAAAGAAAGGGCCCGAGTTGAAGCCTGTGATGTGTGTCCTGTGAGAGGAGTGTGTAAGAGGGGACACAATACGAGAGTGGGGTGATTGGGGTTCCTTGGAGCTGGCGGGGCCTCTATGGCTGCAAAAGACCTTCACTACGATAGCAACCGGAGGTTCACTGTGTTCCTGGGTGAATAGACAGCTGGGAGAATTCTCACTGAGCCCAAACAGAAAGGCCTTTGTGGCACTGGGGACGCAAGGCTGGCTGCAACCAGTCCCCTGTGAAATTGCACTGCACAGCAAAAGCCATTTAATTTAGGGCACGTTTGTCTTGATTAGTTGCTAATGGACTGTTAATTGAAAATTGCAGAACAATACCAGTTCCCAGGGTCTCTTTGCGGTGGAGTTCTCACATCAGATCAGTTCTGTGGGGGTTGTAGTAAGATGATGGAAGTGACTTCTCTTTCCAGACGCCAGGTCCGACGGCCCCGTTGCACGACTGAAAATTAGCGAGCATTCTGTGCTTTCCGAGCAAGGACAGTGGCTGGCGGTGCGAGTCTAGACGGGGGAGACTGCACTGGAAATGCTACGCCAGCAGCTGCAGTTAATTTGAGTTGAACTGAAGAAACGTAATTCCCCTATAGCTTTGCCTCTGCTTTCTTTTTCTTCTCAGGTCTCATCCTTCTCTTCTATGCTGCACTTTATACATTTCTGGCAGCCATGTTTGGGGGCTGTATGTTTTGCCTCATGTGGTCCATCAGCCCCTACCATCCGACCTACAATGACAGAGTGATGCCACCAGGTAAATTTAACCTCGGTCCCGTCCACTCCCCCTAGAGCCGTCCTTCCCCTGACCCTTCTGTTGGTTGGCTCTACCGGAGTCTCAGCACAGTTGACTGTCTGTGGTTCTCCATTGGCAGGTATGACGATGGCCCCACACCTCGACGGCCATGACATCGCCTTTAACGCCTCTGACCGCAAGTCCTGGAAGAAATATGCAAAGTCTATGGACGAATATCTGAGACGTGAGTCCAACGCATTTCACGTTTAGACGCATCCAAGGCATTGTCGTTTGGGTTGTGGACACCTTTGGGTCTTCTCGGGCTCTATTGCAATAAAGTGGGTGCACAGTGAGTTAATCCTCCTGACCTGATCTCCACTACCATTGTCTATTATTTCGTCTGCCCCCTTGCAAGGCATTCTGGGAAGGGGAAGCCTCTTTGTGGGTAGGGTGCTGCCATTCAGTGCTGTTTTTTTTTTTTTTACTCTGCTTTTGTCAAGCTGGCTTAATCAGAGGCCTGGATTTGGCAGGGCACCGCAGTTTCTTGCTTTATTTATGCTCTCCTCCTCTCCTTCTCCCTCCCTCCCTTTCTCCCACCTACCCTCCCATTCACATTCTCTCGCTCTCTCTCTCTCTCTGTCTCGCTCTCTCACACACGCACAACTCTCTTTTTACATCCAGCGTATAATGATGGAGCTCAGGACAGGAAGAACATCCACTGCCCACAGGAAAGGTACTTCATGCAGGACGACTTGGACGAGAGCGCCGAGCGTAAAGCGTGCCAGTTCAAGAGGTCTTGGTTGGGCGAGTGTTCCGGCCTCCGGGACCCCCACTATGGCTATTCTCAGGGAAAGCCATGTATTCTCCTTCGGATGAACCGGGTACAGTAAGAGCAGCGTCGCTTGAAGGCTTGAAGTGTGCTTATTCCTGTGCTCCTTTAAGAACGAACTTGGAAAAAAGACGGCAACTGTGCATTGATTTTTATTCGTTGGGTTGTTGCCAGCAGAGCAACGCCAAGATCGGGTTCTTTTGGACTGATCGTCTCCTTCTCTCTTCACCGCGATTGCATTTCTTACCTGCCAAAGCGACTCGCCATTATTGTTTCAGTTTCTTCTTCTTAATGTCACCTCAGAACACAAGTCACAATAGAACCACCCAGAAACATCCCAGACACTTTTGTTTTGGTCTCAAAAAGGATGGTGCAGGCGTCTGGCGGCAAATAATTTGTTTTATCAATGCAGACTGCCTCTGCATTTCTAATACTTTAGAAATTGGTCTAAATTCTTTAATGGTAGGTGTCCTTTAAAATGATCAAATCATTTTAATTAATTTTCGTGGTGGTGTTGCTGTTAAAAGATCTTTATAACCACAGGTGCAATAATTCACGTTTTTGCAGTATTATCAGTCACTGACATGTTTGGAGAAATTAAGAAATTAAGAAAAATATATGTATAAAAATCTTTATTCGGAAGTAACTTCCCATGTCTTGATAAAACCAATTATGACAGAGATCGGTAATTTTCCACATTTGGACAGGTTTAGGTGGTCACTTATATAAGTTTGAACTGTTGCTTTGAGAGTGATTGTATATATTAGGGAATACAATAATTCATGACACAATAAATGAAACACAAACAAACATAAAGTGTGCTTGTTTTACATTGATTATGATTATATACCGGTCTTGTTTTTTTAAATTGCCGTTTCTTTGTAGATTCTTGGATACTTACCAGGCCAAGGCAAACCAATAAATGTCACTTGTGAAGTCAAGGTACAGTAGGGGTCAGCGGTGTAACTTCAAACTTTACCCCGGCAATAAACCGGGAGGAATAACCCGATGACATAAGTGACTCTGGCTCTTTCAGAAAGGACCTCCAGAAGCCTTGGGAGATCTCCAGTTCTATCCCAAAAGCATTTTTGACCTGACGTACTATCCCTACTATGGCAAGCTCAGACATGTGAGTGACGGAGGCATCTCCACAGGGATGACTGAACGATGACCTGGTTTGTGCGGTGATGCTGATTCCACATGTTCTGCGTGTCTGTCTCAGGTAAACTACTCGGCGCCGGTGGTGGCCGTGCGTTTCGCGGGCGTCCAGTACGACGCCCACGTCCAAGTACAATGCAAACTCAACGGCAAGGGCATCATCAACGACTCCCCCACCGACCGCTACCTGGGCAGCGTCACCTTCTCCTTGGATGTGGGAGCGTAAGGGCGCTCACTCAGCATGACTGCTCCCATGACAATATGAGACGGAAAATGTTATTCACAAAATCTCATTGTGTTGAAATAATAATTCACATGAAATAAGTCCATTTCTTTC
>OMKR01074391.1:0-10071 GCA_900302355.1 Cyttopsis rosea
GCGAGGTTATGTCATCGCTTCGCTTTACGGTCAATGTCGCCGGTTTGAGCGGATCGCGGGAGTCCGCTTTAAAACGAGGCAAAGGCGGAATGACGGGGTTTGTTTATTTATTGTTATTTCTCACCGGGGTGCGTAGCTTCAGTGTTGGGATTTATGAATAAAACGGGTAAATCGTATCATCATCATAATAATAATACAGCACTATATTTAAAAAAAAGAAGGCGATCGCCTGTACACGTTTTTAGCCTGCAGCCGACTAAATACCCATAATATATCACCGTGCCTCTTTAAATCGATGCTTGAGACCTTTATGCTGTAAACAAATGATGGATTTTACAAACAGCCAATTAAAGTCTTAAAAACGATCCGAATCACTTTCAAGTGTAACCAAGTGTTTCAAGGAGGAATCCCAGTAAAGGTGGACCGGTCTTCGCCGCTGCCATCAATTCATTTTCTTTCTTTTTTTTTTTTTTTTTTCCAGCGAACTGTAATGGATTATTTTGCTGCGTTATAACTCCTCGTTAACAAAAACAAACAACCCGAAAACAACTTCACAACAAGCCCGATTTTGCACCCCCTCCACCCCCCTCTCCCCTATCTCCCCCGTCCGTCGTCGGACTTTGCGGTTTCCGAGTCCCAAGCGGGGGTACGCCGCTTAATCGGGGCCGGTCCACCTTAAGAGGCGGGTCACTCGGGGTAAAAGTGACAGATCGGCCCGGCCAATCGGAGCCGTCGCCCGCGCGGAGATTGACGCGCCGCTTATCGAACCAGCGATCGGACCCTTCGTCCGCAGCCAATATCCGCGTTGCGTGGGAGGGCGCATTAGCGTTAGGTGCGCTTTAATGAGGCTCCCATTGGATTGTAATCAGCGTCATGTCGGATTCACGTAAAACTGCAACATTGGAACAAAATGGCGACTGTTTTAGGTGACACCAGTGAAAACATTAATCGCGGTCGCCGATCCGACCCGGCTCCTCTAGGTTTGTTGTCATCCCGCCGCCGCTGTTTGTCGGACTTGTTGTTGTTGTTGTTTTTAAACGGCTTTTGCTGCGCGTGCCGCCGGCAGCTGTCACAAGTAAACAAGCGGCTGTCACGAAGGAGCTCGCGCCCGATCCCAAATGGGGGTCGTTACGGAGCCCGAGCTGTCAAAGTCGCGTGCGTCTCCTCGCCGTTCAACTTTGTCCCCCTTTCGCGGCTTTTTCAACGTATTACGGTAACTCCCGTGCCGTCCGCCGACACGAGGCGCGTTGCAGCGTCGGTGTGTGTGTGTGTGTGTGTCCGCGTACGGGTGTCAAACTAATTCTGCGTAGTTTTGCGTACAGTACGTTAGGGCGCCATTGAGGAGCGAGTTGATGAACTATCCGGTGACATTTCGGTGGATAATGATGATGATAATGTTGTTAAAACTGTAACGGTCGAACTTCGTTGTCCACTTATCGACGTTGCCGTCAACAGATTTTGGTTGCGGGTTAGGTTTCCACTGTGGTCAACCTGCGGTCCGGGGACCCTCAGGGGGTCCCTTCGACAGCTTCCACTGGGTCCCCAACAACTGTCACTGTCTAACTAATAATAATAATGCGTTGTAAAAAAAATATATATTTATCTCGGTGTATATTGACGGAGAGATAAAATAAACGTATTATTTTAGGTAGTTGTGTATGTTAGGACACCGTTAAGCGGCTAGTTTGCTCGTAATAAGCGTAACCGCTGTCACCACAGACATAAACGTAATTTACTACTTCTGTGTTTTAAAATAGATGGCAACAGATTTTCTTTGTGGATTAGGTTTCCACTGCTATTGCGGCGGTGCTCAACCTGCGGTCCGGGGACCCCCAGGGGGTCCCTTCGACAGGTTCCAGTGGGTCCTCGACAACTGTCACTGCCGAACTAATATAAGGCTTTGTAAAAAAATATATGTATTTATCTGGAAAAAAACATATTTTAGGTAGATTTGTGTACGTTAGGGACACGATTAAGGAGCTAGTTAGTTAGTAAGAAGCGTAACCACTGCCGCCACAATACTCACCACGGACATAAACATAATTGACTACTTCTCTGTTTTAAAATAGACGTCAACAGATTTTCTTTGTGGATTAGGTTTCCGCTGCTATAGCGGTGGGGCTCAACCGGCGGTCCGTGGACCCTCAGGAGGTCCCCAGCAAAATGACGAGTAGTTGCGTTTCACCGTTATTTAGTTTACAAGACGTCTATACTATCTAAATAGTCTTAGATAGCCTACAATATGCACAATTACGGAGCTTGTTAAAGCTAGTTGGTAGCATTAGGTAGCTATTAGCCTAACCCAATATTCTAACGATGGACACACTTTACTACTTGTCAAAATCAACAGACTTGGATTGAGGATCAGTGGTTCTCAAGCCGGTATCTGTGGACCCCCAGCAGGTCCTTCAAGAGGTTCCGAGGGCCCCCCCTGCGAAAATGATCAATAGTTAAACGTCACCGCTTATTTGATTTAGAAGATGTCAGCGCCGTTAGTGGAGAATGTACAATAATGGCTATTTTAATCACATCAGTTAAGTGAGTTATCGCCCTAAATATAGGTATGGAAGTTTGGACTGAATCACATTTAATGATACAAATTTTCTCAGATTAGGCTCCCAGAGACTACATCTTATCAAATGGGGTCTGTGGCCTAATTCGTATCAATCGAGGGTCCTTGATTTGGAAAGAAGGAATCGCTGACGTATATAGTGTTGGATCGAGACATGGATCTCTTATTTCCATCTGTTTTTATAACTGTCTGTTTCTTGTGTTTTAGCGCAAACTGTAAAATTCCGATTCCCACTGGCCTAGTTTCTTTAATACTGATCCTGTGTTTTTGTTGATAGTGTGGATTGCAGACTGAGAGAATCGCAGAATACTCGAGGTTTGTACTCGCAAGTCTTCCAACCACATCAAATTTGTCACCGTTGCATTTGATCGTTGGTGGCAGTGATGCGTTGTGTAACGTTGACCGGCCTGTATTTATGTTTTGTCTTTTTAGATCCAGCTGGAATCCCATACACGTCACGCTCCAGGTCATACGCTAACTACCATTCTGGAATTTACTTGGGCCGTCTTTCCGTGAAGTTCCACGTGAGATATCTAAACTTGAGAAGAACATCTGGATGCTGGGGGGAAACTCAAACTGCTGGTCACTTTTAACGATGTGGATGTATCAACTGGTTAACAACAGCAAGGGGGAATCTTTATGGATCACTTTTTTGTGAATCTAATTATTCAACCATGGTAAAACTTGCAAACCCTCTATACACGGAGTGGATTCTTGAAGCAATACAGAAGATAAAAAGGCAAAAGCAGAGGCCCTCCGAGGATAGAATTTGTCATGCAGTGGCAACATCACATGGACTGGATAAGAGGACTGTTCTTGAGCAATTGGGATTAAGTGTACACGATGGCTCTATTCTCATAGTTACGAATAAGGGGAGTGCGTCATACAAAGACCCAGGTCACCCTGCGAGAGTCACGTCACTCCCACCTGCACACCACTCTGTGCCATCCAAAGGATATATATGGACTTCAAGTGACCTGCGCCATATCGATTGGAATAAAATTATTAATAGGGCCATTGAGGGCTTGGACGATACCCACGGCTCCTCGCTGAAAAACATCGAAAGGTACCTAAAGAATCAGGATGACCTGTCGAACATCGCTGACAGCCCGGCCTTCCAGCAAAGGTTACGGCTGGCGGCCAAGCGGTCTGTAAACAACGGCAGGTTGCTAAAGAACGGTCCGCGATACAAGCTCAACCACGGAAATACAGAGGGAAGGGGTTCCAGGTGTCCAAGTGCTTCCCCATTGGTCCTGTCCTCGGTGACGCTGCTCCCTCACGAGAGAGACCAGGTAGACTCACCTTGGCCTCTTACCTTCTCACTCCATTCCCTCCTGCCATCGCCCTGCTCATCTTCCATCTGTTTTTTGCTGATTTCAGTCTAAATAACTGTAAATCTTGGACATTTGCTCTGAATGATCATTATGTCTGTGTGTGTGCTAGGCTTCCCAATGTATTATAACATTCATTCTAGCTCAAGAACAGCTATGAGGGTCGTACTGTGGGGACCATACTGGTAATTGTTGGATATTGAATGCGGGTATTTTTAAGAGTTGTCAAGTAGTTCTATAGTATTAAGGAACAGTCAGACCTTTTTTTGAAATGGCAGCCAGCCATCATGACCTCTGTGTTGACTGTGATCAGGGCTGTGAGAAACCCATGTAGTGAAACTTTTAAGGCTGCATTGTTTCCGCTGACACCGTCATCCAAGAGGGCTGTGTTTCACTTTGCAGAGATTGTGTCTCTCTCACTGCACTCAGCAGTAACATACACTGCAGATGATCTTCTCTACCATGACGGCAGTTTTTTTTCCCCCTCCTGGCTTGACAATTTAAAGATGCCATTAAATGCAGGGATGTTTTTCATGGCAAATCTTTCTTTTAAGATTCTAAACTTTTGAGTGTCCCCAGAGAAATGTGTTCCTTGGGTTACTCTGGGAGTCGTGTGCACATCATATCCGGAGGCCTACGGAGATTGAGTGTGGTCGTCTAGTTGTGTTGAAGTTATGCATATAAAATGGTGTGCAGAGACGTCGCTCTGCTACCCACTAGTTTCACAGTGAATAATCAGGAAATGACACCTGATTCAGAAGCCACAACTGTGACTTTGGCAAAAGTTAGACTGAGGGCTGTTTAGAAGACGGTGTCCTCTCAGGGCTCAGGAGGGATGGGATGAGGGCCCACTTTTTCCACTTGGTGCATTCTAGCCATTTCTGGCTTCATGACATCACCCATCTTTGTTTAGCTTTACCTTTTTCCCCAAATTTGAGACATTTCTGTCTGTGCAAGCCTTGAACGTGTGTGTGTGTGTGTGTGTGTGTGTGTGTGTGTTAAGTTTTGGAGATACTTAAGGGAAGTGAGCAGTCTTGGTTTAGAGTTTATTAGATTCTGAAGAGACTGGCAGGAACAAAGGCAAGGAATGAGACTTTTTTTTTTCTGCCTGCGTTATGCAACCACTTGAGCTCTCTCTCCAACAGCAGTGTTCTAATAGGACGCCACCCCCACCCCTCGCTCAGGACAGCCAGCTCTTTTGAAGCATTGTAATTTCCTGTAATGTACTCAATTTGGAATCCCAAAGTAAATCAGTAACAGGCAACAGCTCTTCTGCTGTTTGTTTGTTTGTCCTCGCTTTCAGAAAAATGTAAAGAAGTGTTGATATTTAATCCCCTATGTACCCTATATAATATTTCACATGGAATTAGATTCTCTAGTGGCCTCAGGAATAGAGTTGATGCTGTTATCGTCGGAGCGCTATTTTTATTAAATTGCCCATCAATCATTGGTATTTTATCTGGTGCATGCACACATAGCACTTTCTAACAGGCTAACGTTATGACACTCAATGATGTCGGTGAAATTCTATGGGATCGACAGAAAAGTTTTCAAGATTTCATGTTTTTTCTGCAAAAAGTTAAATGTTAAATATGACATCATGTAGATACTGTGAGTCTTATTCGGGCTCCTCTCCCTTTTCCCATGCAGCGAGACTCTTTGATTATCACGACAGTCATGCCTTGTATTCAACTGCAAAACCAGCAGCAAGGGGGGGTTTTATTTTCGTTTTGTTTTTTAGAAAATGTCACTGCTTAGTTTAGCTCTGACTTTGCCTTCGGTTTCAAATGGTCTATTTCAATATAGCAACCAAAGTTTGACAAGGCCTGTGGTGGATGGAGAATCTGACTTGTGAGAACCCTGTTTCTATGTCTATTTACTATTTTTGTCCTCTAATGTTACCAAAACATCCAACAAATTAATAATCTTCCTCTTATAATCCGTGATTTACATTGGGGTTTTTTTTCACGTAGCTTTCGACAACCTCTATCGTGAGATGTAGATGTCCTTTTTAACAAGTTTATCTTCATGGTTGCGTGGGCAGCAATCGCCCCTAATGCCAGCGTCCACTTTCAGCCGTTGGAAAATAGAGCAGTCACCGACCGATGTGGCGGCAAACCGCATTCCCTCGCCGTATCAATCTAACTGTACCACGTCCAGGAAATATGGCCGAATCCTTGTTGACTTTCTACCCCAGGGTTCTGTTTCGGAGGGTGTGAGGCGGCAGGAAAAGATGGCCTTGCCGTGCCCGTTGGCAGGAAGGAAAGAAATCTCCCTGACGGCACCTGCGGGTCGGGGAGAGGTCAGGGCGGAGAGAAGATTTGCAGGTCCAACATTTGTTTGAGGTCAGAATGTTGATCTGCTTCGTGGAAACAAGAACTAATTATGGGTATATCCCAAGAGTGCCCTCCAACGCCCCAGTCAATTGATGAGGTCTTGGTGCGTAAACTGATGATGAGCTGGGTTATTTGTGGTCACACCGCGTGGGTGTTAGTTTCCTTTAAGAACCTCCTCTCGCAGCAATCTGTCTGATGTGTGATTTGAAAGCCATTTAGCTCTGCTCAGATATACTTATGTTCTTACTATGGTTTGATAAGGCTTTGATTGAATAGGGAACAAAGACATATAAAGTAAATGTTTCTTTGTTTTTGTTTTCTTTTGTTGTGGGGGGGGTCACGAAGCTTTCTCTTTAGTTTAAAACAGTAAATGGGAAAATCCTCTTAAACCATGAGCTCATATTTTAGCACTTCTGCACTTAGCTCTAAGCCCTCTAAGATTGTGTTCTAAGACCTTTCACATCTACAGTGGATCTCGTGTTTTATTATTGAAGCAATTTGATTACATGCTGCTTAATCCTTCCACACTGTAGAGTGGGCTTTAAGAATTGGATTAAACCCTTAAACTATCATAACTAAGATCACTCAGTCGTTGTATTGGATTTAAAAAAAAAAAAAAGGTAGGCCCTCACGTGGTTTGCATCTCTGTGGATGAAAAGTTGTAATTATTAAGTTCCAGTCTGTGGGAAGTTCAATCATGTGATTTATTTTTAGTTCTATTCTCGGAGCTTATGCATCAAGCTTGCCTGTTTGTCTCCGTTTCATTACATCTCTAAAAATGTCTCTAGCCTCTACAGCTCAGCTACCGAACTGCCACCAAACCATTCACTGGCAAGACACATTCTTAGGTGCTACATGACCAACCCATTTCAATTTCTGTATTTCTAAACAGTTCTCCTTGTTTGTATTCCTGCCCAGCTCCGAGTCGACCCCATCCCAATATGCAGTTTTTGTCTGGGGACGAAGGAGTCAAATCGGGACAAGCAGCCGGAGGAGCTGCTGTCCTGTGCAGACTGTGGGAGCAGCGGTAAGTTGCCTTGAGCATTTACTTCAGTTAAGAAAAAGACAGAGAAGTCCTCATTAAGCCCAGCCCTCTGCACAAAATGGCACCGTAGCCTGAGCGAGGCTGCGAGCGTGTTAGCAAAGATCTGGCACCAAGGTCCCGTGCTCATTCAAGGTCAGTCGGCACCATGTTAATGTATCGTTTAACACGGTGAGTCATGAAAACTTAAAATAGTTGCAGCAACTCTCAACATCCCCGAGGCAGGTGTCATATTTTAACTGTATTTGTTGGCCTCGGGAAGCATTCTTTTTCCCAAGGGGGATTTATTGGAGGAATGCTGTTGAAATTGAGTAGTTGAGAGAATCCAAATTGCTCGCAAACTATAATGGGTTAAAGCGGGGCAAATGCCCTGTAAGTGGCCATTATAATTTGAAATCAGCCGAGTCATTTTCGCTCTATTCAGATTGCACGAGCTTCTTATGGAGCACAGCAGCCGGCGCGGATCAAAGATCAGCCATTTGCCACTGAAGATTGGTGGCATTTCCTTTACTGTTCTTTTGTTCCAGACAAAATTGCTAGCCCTCCATAAAATTACCTCTCGCAAGGAGTCATTTGTGTTTGAACAATTATTTTAAATGCCTTAAGGAATTGTTCTCCTGGTGACATTTTTATAGCTCAAATTTGACTAAGTACATCGCGGTGGTGTTTCATTAACTGCTCATAGTGTACACAAATTGTGCTCTCACTGTAAAACAGCTGTTTTACAACCATGAGAGGGAGTCGGGTGAGGGAGAAGGCAAGCTTTTACATGACTTTCATGGATCGGCTTCCATTAGAATGAGTGCTGCTACTGTTTCTGCCTCATTAAGATCAAATTATCTGTAATTAGCAGCTCAGATGTTTGATGATGCTGATTTTAGACAACGCTTGTGTTGCTGGGGGGATGGGGTCCGACGTAAAGCCTCACCGTTGTTGATGATGCAATGTGTTATTACAACTTGTAAATTTAGCCTTCCTTTGTGAACATACTGCCCGAACCACACTCAAAAGATGGTAAAAAATGTGTAACACTAATACGTCTTTTGAACTACCTCCACAGGGCATCCGTCATGTTTGAAGTTTTCCCCCGAGTTAACCTCGAATGTGAAGAGATTACGGTGGCAATGTATTGAATGCAAAACCTGCAGCTCTTGTCAAATCCAGGGAAAAAATGCTGTAAGTACTTTATTGCTCAGTTCTTAAAAACAAGACATTTTTGACTGTTGAATGCTTGAGTCTGAGGTAGATCCCCTTCTGTGAATCCCAGAGGATTTGTTGCTTTTCCCTCAGATTTGTAAAGCCTCTCTTGTGCACAATTGGGCTTTTTTTTCCTTTTCCTAAAGACCCTCAATGACAGAGGGTGTTACACGTATGCTACAGGGACATTCCTAACACATGCCTCCTGTTGCCTTTCAGGATGAGATGCTGTTCTGCGATTCGTGTGATCGAGGCTTTCATATGGAATGCTGTGACCCACCACTTTCAAGAATGCCAAAAGGTAAACTGTTTGTACTGTCTGGTTTCTGGGTTTCCCACTCTCTTGTCAATTCAAAGCCTTTTCTTTTGGAGAAGTCCCTTCTGGTCTGTCACATAGCACTGAGAGGCAGCGGAGGCTTATTAGGAGCTTTGCATGCATATCAAATTATTCCAGCATCCCTGGGGAGATTTGCTATCTCTGGATTACAGTGCAGGCCCTACAGCTAGCCTTGTAATGATTGTGCGCGTAGTACTGCATTTGGCAGGCAATTCATACAAGTCGCATAGCTTTGCTTGAAACGAGCTGACACAAAGTCTATTTCAGTGGACGACGCATTGACCTAGTGCTTCTCTTATGGATTTTCCTTTTGTGCTGAGTAATTGATTGTCATTGTGGGTAGGTTGATTCTCGCCACCTCGCGGTATAAAAGGAAATGTTTCAAATAAATGTATGTCCTCTGAATTGATGAACCCACCATCGCGATGCTCTCTGCATTTGGATGCCCTCCAGGAACCTGGATCTGCCAAGTCTGCAGGCCGAAGGAGAATGGAAAGAAATTGCTGCACAAGAAAGCTGATCAAATCAAACGTCGATATGCAAAGCCTATTGGAAGGCCTAGAAATAAGCTTAAACAGAGAATGTAAGTGTGCCATGATCAATATTGCTGTATTTCCCCTAAGTGCAATTGGTCAGTGATTCTCAACCGCTTTCATATCAAGGACACTCAATTAGATAGATATGCATTAGGCCACGGACACCATTTGATAACATTTTGTCTTTGGAACAACAATCTGAGAGGATTTTCACAGTCAGATGTGATTTCGTGGAAACATACCTGTCTATACTATACTGTATTTAAGGAGATAAAAGCAAAACTATGATCAAAACATTATTGTACATTCGCTAATGGTGCTAAGTGTTATAAATGAAATAATGGTGAAGTTTAACCATTAATAATTTTGCTGGGGACCTCCTGGAACCTCTTTAAGGACCCCTGGGGGTCCCGGACTACATGTTGAGAACCACTGGTCAACCCCCCGTCTTACACTGAAATTCACCAGTTATTTCACATTTTCCTTTTACATTTACATTTCATTCAAACTCTTGACATGTTTATAAACAACAGGTTGTTTTGCTTCCCCTCCAAAGGTCTGTAACCAGTGGGGATGGCTCCATGATAGCACTTGGAGGAAGAGGGTCACCTGGTAGGGGTCAAAAACTTACCGTCTGTTCCACACCCTCATCTGGTCATGCTGCATCTGTGAAGGACGGCAGAGACAGAATTGCTGTTGCAGACCCCTGTTGGGCGGGTG
>OMKR01074395.1:0-11018 GCA_900302355.1 Cyttopsis rosea
CCCTCAATCTCTCTATCTATCTATCTATCACGTATCTATCTATCTATCTATCTATCTATCACGTATCTATCTATCTATCTATCTATCTATCTATCTATCTATCACGTATCTATCTATCTATCTATCTATCTATCTATCTATCTATCTATCTATCTATCTATCTATCTATCTATCTATCTATCTATCTATCTATCTATCTATCTATCTATCTATCTATCTATCTATCTATCTGTCTATCTATCTATCTATCTATCTATCTATCTATCTATCTATCTATCTATCTATCTGTCTATCTATCTATCTATCTATCTATCTATCTATGGTCCCCGGGCGCCGACAAAGTGAGGGCTGCCCACTGCTCCTGGCTGCCCCTGGAGGAAGGACGGCCAGGATGGGATAAAAGCAGAGACTGTATCTCATCGTTCGCCACTCCTGCATGTGTGTGTGTGTGTGTCACCCTCCGCATGTGTGTGGTTAATGTGATCAATAAATCATTCTTCTTCTTCTTCTTCTTCTTCTAATGGTTGGTAACGGAGCATTTCATTAGGTCGCCTGTCATGGCGTCTCTCCCCTTTACCCCCTCTACTGCTAGAACTTCTGGGGCAAACGTTTTTTGTACTCCACTATTGTTTGTATTGCTCTATTACTCAACGAACTCATTTGATGCGCGTTCTGTCGCAGAAGCAGTCCCCGTAAAGCGCAGCAGAAATTACATATTGTACATTTAATCAAATTGTTTCTAAAAACACTTTCTAAAAGTCGTGTGTTCGGAACAAAAAATTATTAAGTCTTTGCTGGCCTGTACTAGATTCAACTGCTTTACTCACAATACTCCCACCATCATCACTTGGATTGGCCCATGAAGAAATGTAATCCTCTGTGAAAAGAGACAAAAATGATGTAGCAATGTACCTATAGACCGTATCAAAACCTTTGGCAACACAGGCAGAGGTCTCACCTGCATGAACTTGTATTTTTCTATTCTCTGCATGATGATGGGAAGAATGACTGAGAAGAGAACATAGAATATTTAAAAAGACGGCATAGAATAATAACATAGTGTTTTTTGTCACCGTGATATCTTAAGAGATGACTTTGACACATATTCACTTGAGGATACACAATACAACAACACATTGACATTTCTAAAACTGCATACTCATGCCGGGTGCTGCCATGGTGATCCGGGAAAGGACCACTTGACTGATGCCCTTCGCTGCTGCTTTCTGGAGACGAAATACAAGGATTGTCTCAAAAGAGGGCGGTTTCAAGGGTGTGGGTCAATAATATATTTAATGCTTGTTAAAAATCGGTTTCAGTTTCCAAAAACCATTATCCTCGGTTCCCACCTTGGAATGACCCAGATTGTTGCCGTTCTCATCCGTGACTGCAATGCCATTCAGGATCTCTCTGTGCAAGAAAGAGTATAAAGGGAAAGAAAAAGAAGAAAGGTACAAATGAAAAATAGAGCAAACTTAACTACTTTGCTCTGCTACCTAACCTGGTCATTTTCAAGGACTTAAATTTTCAATGTGATCTTTATTAATTAAAATCTAATCTAATCTCATTGTCTATATATATATATATATATATATATATATATATATATATATATATATACACACACACATACACACACACACACACACAACCCGTCAAAAGTTTTAGAACACCTCCATTTTTCCAGTTTTTTGTGAAATGTATGCAGTTTAATATCTCAATGTACTCTGAAAATAAATCAAAATAAAAACTTAACTAGTGTATAATAAAATAGAATCATGGAATCGTTTTATTTAACAAAATTTGATCTAAATTTTTTGAATCAAAGTAGCCACCTTTTGCGGATATACAGCAGACATAACAGCCGAACACACTTGTGGCATTCTTTCTACAATGGAAATATTTTGGGAAAGTTCTTCCCAACACTGTTGCAGAAGTTCTCACAAATGTGTTGCACTTGTAGGTTGCTTTGCTTTCACCCTTCTGTCCAGTTCATTGTAAACCAGTCTCGTCTGGAGACTGTGCTGGCCATTCCATGATTTGAAGTCTACTGTCGTGTTCTTTTCTTCTAAGGTAGTTGCCTGGAGGTATGTTTTGGGTCATTATCTTGTTGTCAGATGAACCTGACCAACTAGACGTAGACCAGAGGGTTTTTCATGGCGCTGCAAAATACTGTGGTAGCCATTTTGGCTCAGGGTGCCGGTCACCACTCCTCCATGTTTGACAGTTGGTGTCACACACTGAGGAACCATCCTTTCGCCTACTCCACGGTGTACAAAAACCCTGCGTGATGAACCGAAGATTCCATAAGACCTTCTTCCACTCTTCAGTAGTCCACTGGTGGTGCTTCATGGGCCAGGCAGACCTCTCTTTGCCATCTTAGCAATGGCTTTCTTACTGCCACTCGACCTCTCAAACATGCAGCTCCAAGTCTTCTCTTCACAGTTGAAACTGAGACTTTCTTACTTCGACCAGTGTTAAGCTGTGCTTGAGACTGTCCTGTGAGCCACCTATCACGCAAGCTGTTGACTCTCAGAAACTTGTCGTTGTTGTGGCTTTGGGTCTGCCAGTTCTATTTCACATAGGCTCTACCCTATAGCTTCGTCCTTATTGGCTTCCCCCGCGTGCATGCATGCTTTACTGAAAATTTGCATGTACCCATCAGCCTATCAGCTGTGGCCTATAAAAGGGCCCTGCGCCCGCTGTTTTCTTCAGCGACAATTCATTGAAGAACGAAGATTTAGAAGTACTTGAAGATCCTTACCTGAAGATCCGTAGATAAGCGACGCTAGCTTTTCAAGGCCAGGCTCCCTTGGACGGTGGTATGAGGGATGCTCAGCATACTTCTTGACGACAGACCAGCACGTCCACTGCTTCCAATGCCTGGGCTCCCTCCACGCAACAGGGAGCCGAAGATCCGGCGGCCTGCGGTGCATGCACAGCCCTACCGAAGGGTGAATAATACCACTGCCTCGCTCCCTTTTTCTTCAATGACGGACTCTCTTGTCCTGCCTGGAGTGGGATCAGCCCCGTGACAGGGCTGGTCCTGCTCCGGTTCCTCCTTGCCTGGTGAGGGGAGCACGAGGGGCGTCAGGCGGTCGGAAATCCCACTGGTTCATCCACCATCTTGTGAGTAAGTACGAAGAGGCGAGTTCACTCAGAGCGTCTATTGTCTCCCTGTCGCCCGAGGTGTTTTCTTTAAATAAACAAAAACTCCAACAACAGCAAAAATCTTACGATACGCCCTCTATCCACCCTGCCTCTCTTAACCCTAACCCTTTTTCTCGTATATGGTGCAGGTATACGAGAATGTGGGTTTTTTCTTCCATGACGGCGTCCCACTGGTGGATGCCGTCATCCTGCCTGGGGTTCCTCCTCCCCGGTGCGGCCTGCACCAGCGGTTCATCCACCGTAACTCAGATGGGTTACCCTGTGAATGAGTACGAAGAGGCGGGTTCACTCAGAGCATCTATCGTCTCCCTGGCACCCGAGGTTGGTGTGCCCATGGTCCGTCTGCTCCGCGACGACTTCCTCATTCACTCAGTGGCGGCGAGGAGGGGCATCCCCCTCTTTCCCTCCCCGTTCGTCAAGGCACCTGGTGATATGGTGGCGGAGGTCTATAAGACTACGTCTGCAACCAGGAGGAATATCCTCTACCCACAGTTCCCAGCCATTAATCATTATATTGACGAAATAACCGAAGGGGATCTCTTGTGTCACCAGCTCCTCTCTGGGTTTGCAGAGAAGAGTTTTCAAGTTTTCAAGCCCAATAGGCGGCGGAGGCCAATAATATCGCCCTCCTCAGTGGTTCTCTGGGCACCTTGACGGCGGGCCGAGAGAGTCTCCAGAGGAGATGGTTGAGGTGGTGAGGACCTCCAGTGGGAGGCTGTGGAGACCTATGCCTACAGTCCCCCCCCCCTGCCTTAGGCTTAGGCCAGTTTCCCATGTTTGGCTGATTGGCTCCCCCGCTAGACCCAAAAAGGGCTACCCACTCACATCACATCAGCAGCCCCTGGGTTGGAGGCATCCCCCCTTCTCGCTATATTACCACAAGTGGCGTCTCAGGTGCCCACTACCACTATGGCTAGACAGAACACTGAGACGGGGCTACGCTGTGCAATTTGCGGAACCTGCATCGTTCTGCGACGCACTGGGCGCATGCCAACCTCCGCCAACCACCTCCCCTGAGAGCACTCTACATTCCCGGAATACAGGATGTAGGGGCGGATTTTATGTCCCCTAGGGGTCCATCAGAGAGTGAGTGGCGCCGGAACCCGGACATAGTTTGGCAGATCTGGCACCGCTTCAGAGAAGCGCGGGTGGACCTGTTTGCCTCCATGGATAACAAACCGGTCCCAAGACCCCTGGCTCTGCGAGCTGCTATACGTGTTCCCTCCGATCCACCTCATAGACCACCTGCTAATGAGAGTGAGGACGGAGAGAGCATGCCTCATCCTAGTAGCCCCGGAGCGCACGTCCGCAGCATGGTTCCCGGAGCTGGTCCACCTATTGCCGGACGAACCATGGCAAATATCCAGGTTCTTGGGTGCCATCTCCCAGGCACGGTTTTTGGCCAGCCACTGGTGGCCTGGTTCCTGAGAGGCTGAGGCTACTGCAACGGGGTTTCGCCCGCGGTGATCAATACAATACAGAGTACCAGATCAGCTCCACCAACACTGGTGCGAAGGACAGAACGTTATTCCCACCTCATGCCCTGTGGAAAACATACTTTTTATCTCCAGTGGTTATTGGACATGGATTTGTCCCCTTCCACTGTTAAGGTGTATGTGTCGGCTAATTCTGCCGTGAGGGTTTTGCCGATAAGCCGGCGTTCAGCCATCCTCTTATTAAACGCTTCCTACAGGGAGCAAGACGTGTCCAACCCCCATCACGTTCTTTCACTCCAAAATGGGACCGGGCATTGGTTCTGTGCTGTCTCAAGAGCTTTGAACCGATTGACTCCATTCCCTTAAAGGAGCTGTCTGTGAAAACAGTGCTTCTGCTCGCACTGACATCTGCTAAACGTGTGGGAAAGCTGGCTGCCCTGTCTGTGCACCCCAGCTGCCTTCTTGTGAATGGCGATCTGAGTAAAGCAATGCTGAAACCTAATCCGGCTTTCATATCAAAGAACATCAGCATCTCCTATCGTTCAAGGGTCATCACGCTTAACTCTTTTTATCTGCCACTGCACACTAACGAGGAGGATGAACGTCTCCATCGTTTATGCCCTATCCGTGCTCTGGACGCATATATCCGGTGCACAGCAGCAACGAGGAGCACAACTCAGCTGTTTGTCTCCTACAGCAGGGCTTCTACTGTATGGGAAACCCTCTGTCACCTCTGTTGTTTCGAGGTGTGTCAGTGGAAGACACATGGCAGCGTCATGGGCGTCACCATGCCCTTTTATCAGATTCTCTCTGCTGGATGTATCTGGAGGATCTCTGTCTACCTCAGTGCTTAGAACCGCTTTAATGCAATTTGGGGGGGGGGGCAGTTCCAGCACATGATTGGTTGAACCGTAGGTCCAGTTACATCGCGGACCTGCTTATCCACATAAGCAAATTAGGACGGACGGCCCCAGTCTATGGTTGGTTTTACCGTCACACATCACACACCTTCTTTGTTGAGGTGAGTCACGATGCAATTTTAAAGTGAAAAATGTGTATGAAAGTAATGCCGTTTTTTTTCACTGCTTTGTTATACCTTGGAAGGTATTATGCCTATCAGACAAGGCAATGAGCTATTGCCTTGTCTCTTGACAGCAGGGCGTTGACTCAACTGGCTTTACCTTATGCCAATAAGGATGAAGCTAGAGGGCAAATGTGAAATAGAACGATAGTTAGCTTGCTCTAACTCAAGTTCTATGATCATAGGCGAAGCCCTCTAGCTTTTCCTACCCTGCTGTTTTCCTAGGGTCGCTGAAGATCCTTGGGGAGCAGAACAGTGGGCGCAGGGGCCTTTTATAGGCCACAGCTGCAAATTTACAGTAAAGTGCACATGCGCAAGGGGGAAGCCAATTAGGACGAAGCTAGAGGGCTTCGCCTATGATCATAGAACTGGAGTGAGAGCAAGCTAACTATCGACCTCTTCCTGTCGGAGTTTCCTCCAGTGTCCAAGTGCCTTTTGATGGTGTAAGAAACTACTTACTGACACCTTGGCTTTCTTTGCAATTTCTCTAAAGGAAAGACCTACACTTTTAAGGGTTATAATGGTCTGTCTGTCTTCCTTTGTTAGTTGCCATTTTCTCGCCATTATGATAGCAATATACTGCTTCCTGCAGTGCATTGTCCAAATAATGTTTCAGATGGTGTAATAGCACCGCCGGTAACCTAAACTTTACCGCTTAACTTTGTACCATTTCAGGTTATTCATTGGACTTGGAACTGCTTAAATTTCAATAGAATGGAAAAACTAAAACATTTGACCGTTCGTGTATATACATTATTAATCTCATTGTCATCTGCTATTATAAGTTACTATTACTATTTCCAATAAAAGGCAAGGACGAAGTTAAAGCACCTACTAAGAACCCTGTTAAATTCTGGAAAGAGCAAAATCTGCAGTCTTTCTACCCCGTCGTATATATCTTTTAGGGTATCACAGCAGGACTCACTGTTGCCTCATCATAGGAATATTGACGCAGTTAGCGGCTGCCACGGCTGCAAACGGAACCCAGCGTGCCACCAGGGGAGGTGCTTTCTGACAGAGAAAAGCATGAGGACAGATTATTAGAACAAAACGATGGTATACAATTGTCGATAAGTGGCCCAATAGGAAGGTGAACGACGGTGGCAGTTCGGTGACTGCAACAGGAACTTTGTTCACTACGGACCTCCAATGCCTCAGTCAGTCAAAGAGAAAACCTTGTTCAGGTGATATAAATTGTGTTCGATGTTTAGTACCTTTGTGTAGAGATTGAGTCCCACGGCTGTAGCCAACGCCGTGCTGGTTGCCGTTAGATAGGCCACTCCAATCTGCCTGCGAGGGAAAGTAATAGGATAGGATAGGATAGATTTCATTCAACCACTAAAATGTGACCATTCCATAAGGGCCTGGCGTCTCACTTTTGAGTGATGGGGGAGGCGGCATTGCGGTTGGTGTAGTTCACTAGAGCGTTGAAGGACTGATTCACCCACTGCCAGAACACTACAGCAGGAACAGTCCTAGACAGCGGTGGAGATGGAGAAATGGCAGATAAACAGAGTTAATACGATTCATCTTGTACGCACCTGCAGAGCATTGTGACAGGATTCACCCTGGATGTCTGTGTGCCTGCACTTCAGCCAGTCTTACCTGTAGAACTGCAACATGCAGCCGGTGATGGCCATGCCTCCAGGGACCTGGAAGGACATTCGTCCGATGAGATTCATGCGGTCTCCTGTGTCCGGATGAAAGGCGGAGTCGTACAGCTTCTTCGCATAGTGGAGCTGCTCCTCTGTGGTTCCCGGGGGTGTGGAGCCGGCCCTGAGAAAAACAGGAAAACAAATCAAAAAAAAAAAACAAGTACTTGAGATGGTCACTTTCACATATAATGTTATGGAAAGAATATTCTGATCCACATCCTATGAAAAACAATCCGTTCAGTCAATTGAGTCAAATGGTAGCCATTTTCCCCTCCGTCTGCTGAATTAAAAAATTTACTTAAGACATAAAAAAAACTGAAATATTCAATTCTATTCTAACAGTGTGGCGGAGAAATTAAAACTTTAATTCAAATCTACTGTAATGTTTATATTTAAGAATTGAGGTTACCTGCAGCTGTCTACCAACGCTTTGGCCTCGTCCAAGCGCGAGTCAGGCAACATCACCGTCCGCCAATCCGTGATGTTGAAAAAGTGCTTGAGTCGGCCCATGAACGTGGTTTGATCCCAACGCGGTGCGTCGATGTCAAATGAGCTTGTGGCCATTATGGTATTTTTTTTTTTTTTTTACTTAACCCAACTTGAATTGGTGGTCACCCCTGGGGCCGTTTAAACAGGCTTCTCAGGACCGGTGCTCAAAACCTGGATAGAGACAAGCAATGTTGTGCTGTGAGAAATAACTTTAAAAAGTGTACTTTTTAAATATTTTAATTCCCAACACAAAATATTGCTGTTAGGATCTTGATTACTACCACTGTACTCCAGCTGTTAGATCCAATGCTCTAAGGTTGTTTCCTTTGATGCATTGAGGACTGGGGAAAAGGAGGAGTGCATTGGCAGGGTCCAAAAGGGTCCAGTGTCCCTTTCCCACTGCTGCTCCACAGGGTTTGCACTAGAAATTATTGACCATGAATCCACTCACCCAGTAAAAGAATTACTGTAGTTCAAGGGGTTCATGGCCATCACATGGTCCTCTCTATTGGAACGGTCAGGAATATCAACCTAGTGGCTCTAGGTATATCCATCCGAAGCCGATCCTCATAGTATAACCTGTCCTGACTACCACTGGCAGATCAGACAGACGAAGGGACTGGAACCAGGACTGGAACCAGGACTGGAACCAGGGGCTGGAACCAGGGGCTGGAACCAGGACTGTATGCCGCTGCAGATGTTTGCTTTCAATCTGGGTCAAGGTTTGCATCACCATGTGGGGTAAAGCTGTAATGCAGTGAGTGGTCGCTTGTGTCATATGATGAGAGAGGTGTGTTCAAAACACAAGTGGGCGAATGAATGAATGAATGCATGAATGAATGCATGAATGAATGAATGCATGCATGCATGTATGTAGGGAGAGAGGATCGAGTGGAGGGGGGGGCGTGTAAAAAAAAAACCTCCAAAATGGTGGAAAAATGCACAAAATGCACTCAATACAAAAACAATAGTGTCTAGTGTGAATCTGCTGGTCCCAGCAGATCCAAGCCCTTGGATTCTGACCATGATCTATATTCATCTAATTGACCAAAACAAAACAACTATAATAATAATAATAATAATAAAATAACTTACAACACCTACACATTGCCTACCGCATGCTGCTTCGACGCAGCTGTAAAGATTCCACATGCAACAAATCATTAAGTAAGAAAAATGCAGGATAATGCACATGAATATTTCTACATTTGAACTTATTTTTTAACTTTTCTGAAGATTGTGCAACGTGCTGGGGGTCCAGCTCTGCAGGCTGCAGGCTGGCCAGGCACAGCACAGAGACTGATGCAACTCACTACACGGGTTACTCTGCGGAGGAAACTGCAGCTGTGTTGGGTAGATCACAGCGGTGGACAAAGTCACAAATACATGGTCGTGAACGTGGGGTATTTACGCACCTTTCGGGGATCTCTGGGCTGGAATAACCTGTCAGATCATCGATCAATGTGGCAAAGGGAAGCGACGGACACGTGGCGTTCTGTGGACCAATCATAAAGCGGGGCGGCTCCCTCCTCCCTGTGAAAATATATATATTTTTTTCCACTTAAACAATGACTACATGTTTCTTAAACACAGGCTGCGAACTTAAACTACAAGATTTAATTATACAGAAAAATTACAATTAAAATTAAAATCCTTGTGAAGCACAGCCCGTCTCCGTGCGCGATGACGTCATCACCCCCCCGAAGTAAAGCACTTCATATGGGGGTTGGGCCTATTCAGATTGATATTCACCCCTTAAAGGTGCAGTGTGGAGAATTTAGTGGCATTCAGCGGAACGGACTTGGCAGAAATGGAATATAATATTCATAACGATGTATTAATTAGTGTATAATCCAATGAAAATAAGAGTCGTTGTGTTTTTGTTACCTTAGAATGAGTCATTTATATTTACATGGGAGCGGGTCGCCTCCACGGAGGCCGCCATGTTGTTTCTACAGGAGCCCAGAACAGACAAACCTAACATTGGCTCTAGAGAAGGACTTTCGCGTTTTTCGCAGCCACTGTAGCTTCTCCTACTCGGGGTAGTACTCGTTGGTTGCAATCTGCAACCTCACCGCTACATGCTGCTAAATAACACACTGCAACTTTAAAAATCACTTGTTATTCATGCAATAAAATTCAGACCCAAATTCACTCTGCGTTAATAAGTGGGTGCCCCATTTCATCAACAGGGTTTATCTTTTGGGTTTCATGTTGAAAAGAAATATCTATTATATTGACTATTTTGCAATAGCCAATTTAAATTGTTTGGACACCGTAAGAGCAGTGTTGCCAGATTGCTGCCTAATTATACATACATTTAAAGAGCTTCACCACCGTATACTTAAAATGTCTGAAACCAATGTGGTTCTGTGTGTTATTGCATGCTACTATATTTGAGTGCTTATCATTTTCATTTTGGCTTTTGGGTCAAAAAAAAAGTCTAAATAAGATAATAAAAGTTGGCTTGCGGCAAAACAAAAAATCAAAGTGCAGTCAAACATTTAATGGATAGTTAATAATAGTTGAAGCTGATCCCAGCTGACAATGGGTGTAAAGCAGGGAAACAAAAATTATATAATAAACCTAAACAATAAACAATAAAAAAAAATAGACATTTATCATAATCATCTTTGTTAGATTCTATTTCATTCTGTTTTATATTCTGAAAACATGAAGTAAATGTTTACTTTACATTACATTACGCATTGTGATTTTAAAGAAGAATGATTTAATAATCACACATTATACCACACACATGCGGAGGGTGACACACACACACACATGCAGGAGTGGTGAACGATGAGATACAGTCTCGGCGTTTATCCCATCCTGGCCGTCCTTCCTCCAGGGGCAGCCAGGAGCAGTGGGCAGCCCTCACTTTGTCGGCGCCCGGGGACCAATTCCAGGTGGTGGGTCCATGCCGTGGTCAGGGGACAGGACAAGAAGTGCACGTTTTTAGTCAGGGTCCTTATGTTGGAGGAGACCCAACGCGAACACGGGGAGAATGTGCAAACTCCACACAGAAAGGCGAACCCAGGACCTTCTTGCTGTGAGGCAACAGTGTTAACCACTGAGCCACCGTGCCGACCAGATGATCAATATACAGTATTATATTGGCAATGGCAGAGGAAGGAAAACTGCTGAAAAGTTATGTTTTAAGAGTACAGGAGAAGGTAAGAAGGG